>SJYC01126692.1:0-29471 GCA_006408675.1 Madoqua kirkii
TCCAAAGAACACCCAGGATTGATCTCCTTTAGGATGGACTGGTTGGATCTCCTTGCAGTCCAAGGGACTCTCAAGAGTCTTCTCCAACACCACAGTTCAAAAGCATCAGTTCTTCGGTGCTCAGCTTTCTCCACAGTCCAACTCTCACATCCATACACGACTACTGGAAAAACCATAGCCTTGACTAGACGGACCTTTGTTGGCAAAGTAATGTCTCTGCTTTTTAATATGCTGTCTAGGTTTGTCGTAACTTTCCTTCCAAGATGCTCAATAAATCCTTGTTGCATGAATAATAAATACTGGATCATGAAAATATCAAAAATTATTATCATTTAATGTACAATATAAAAATTCTGAATTATTCTTATTATTCTTATTATTCCACCAGCTACAATGTTCACTTTGGGAATCCTAGCATTTTTCTAAAATGACACAAGGTGGCAGCATCAGTCTCCTTTTGAGTTAGCAGCCATGCTCCAGCTTTACTTGGTCTAGAGACAAACTGCCACATCTTAAATTTGCAAGTTCCTTTGTCCAGTCTGTATTTTTTTTTTTAATTAATGAACAGCATTGGTTGTTTAAATTATTATGCAGTTAGTTCTTAACTGTGTAGTTTTAGCTAAAGAAAAGTTTGTTGCTTGTAGAAAGGTAAAAATATTGACATGAATTGAGACTGCTTTACAGTAATGCTAGTGATTTGTGTTCTCAAACTTTCTTTTGGTAACAAATAACTGCTTGACAAACAACGGACCCAAATCTTCCTTTTCAGTGACACAAAGTGCAACAATGTCATTCCTTTCCAAATCTATAAGAAAAGAAAAAACAGTGTAAAACTTTTTCTAGTTCTTTTTAATAAAGATGTGAGACTAATTTTGCACTCCCTTTAACGTACGTACTCTGAAACCAAAGATGAGAAGCAGAAATTTCTGATCATCTTTGAGGATATAAAGAAAAGAATCTTGATTTAGAAATTAAAGAGTGTTTCTGGAATTCTAGAGATTCCCTGGTAAAGAGTCTGGTAAAGAGTCTGGTAAAGAGTCTGCTTGCAATTCGGGAGAACTGAGTTTGATCCCAGGGTCAGGAAGATCCCCCACAGAAGGAAATGGCAACCCATTCCAGTATTTTTGCCTGGAGGCACCTCATGAACTGAGGCACGTGGGGTGCTACAGTCCACGGGGTGCAAAAGAGTTGGACCTGACCAAGCGACTTCACTTTTACTTTTCAGTTTCAGGATTCTAGTGCTTCAGGAATCCCTTTAACTCCAACTTTAAGTAAATCTCTTATCTTTCAAAAATTCAGTGCCTTCACTTCTAAAATGAAGATAATGATCTCTGCCTTACCTACTTGAAATGAGATCAGTGAATGTAAATACCTTTATAAACTGTAAAGGGCTCCATTTTACACAGCATGAGCTAATGTTAGAATCATTTCCATTTTACCTTCAGGGAAAACCATTCCTAGCCAGTTAAATGGGCTTGCCTCAGTTTTCTCATCTATAAAATGGTCTAATGATATCAACCCCACGTTCTCTGGTGAGCTGTAAGAATAAAATAACAGATGTGAAAGTGCTTTTAAAATGAAAGTACTCCACTTGTACAAGATCATTAGTTTAAGCAAATAGCTTTTCTTGAGTTTCACAAACAATCCTGAAGAAAACCATGTGTAACTAAATAGTGTAAAAGTAATAAGCATGCTTGATTTAATACCTTCAGAATTCTCAAGAAACTGCACATTGAAAAACATATAGAAATGCTGAAAGTGTTATTTCATCTAGAGGAAAAATCAATAAAATTAAATGATACATTCAGAGTTAGTACTGGATGGGTGTTAGTCACTCAGTTGTGTCCAACTCTTTTTGACCTTATGGACTACAGCCCACCAGGCTCCTCTGTCTGTGGAATTCTCTAGGCAAAAATGCTGGAGTGGATTGCAAATATCTCTGCCACATCTTTATTTGCATCCTAGGCAATGTGATACAAGAATCACAAAGAGTTTAACCCACGATCTATACTGGATAACTTTTAAAATCTGAATTTAAAATAGGCATATTGTAGAAATGAAGTGCTCATTTAAGATCGTAACATTTAATTAACATTTGTCAACTATCTGTTGTATGTATGTGTGCATGCACAGGCTCAGTCATGTCCCACTCTGTGACCCCATGGACTGTAGCCTGCCAGGATCCTCTATCCATGGAATTTCCCAGACAAGAATACTGGAGTGGGTTGCCCTTTCCTACTCCAGGGAATCTTTCCAATCCAGGGACTGAACCTGGGTCTCTTGACGCTCCTGCATTGGCAGGCAGATTCTTTTATCACTGTGCTCCCTGGGAAGCCCATGTAGTGTGGTGTACTAGGTATTTTCAAATCTTATTTCATTACTAATGTTTTAGTCCCGGAACCAGAGAAAAATGCCAGTTCTATTGAAAAGTTGAGGAAATTAAAGTTCAGAGAGGTTGTTGAGTGTTTCTCAAGTCAAACAGCACGCCCAAGATATTCAGACCTTAAATCCTCTGCTCCTTCCTGCCTTTCCTCCAGAGTGTTGCTCTGGAGGTCTCTGCTTAGTCCAGTGGGAGCTCTTGTGCTATTGAATCCAACACTTAGGAGCAGTAAGCCAACAAGTTTTGTTTAGTAAAAACCAGAGATGGAATGTAACACTTTAAAAGAACCTGGATAAATGGGTACTTGTTAGCCAAAACTTAGGTCTCCTTAAGTGAATTTCAACGACTTGGGAAATTTGGGCTCTGACCTTTTGACTACACAATTTTATGTAAAGAATCCCAGTTACCTTTCCTTTAAATATTTCCAAAGCCAATTCATGCCTTTTCAAAAAATAAAGAAATGATTAATTATTAAATGTTAGGGGTTAAAAAGGGAGAGAAATAAAGTTATGAGGTAACGAGAGATCTTAGAAATGAAGGCTATTTAAATCTCTTGGGAGGTATTAGTTATTTAAGAATGATGTGCTGTTGTTGCCACACATAATAAGTTAATCTTAAGAAGGCATTTATCCCCGCTGATGTTATAGTCTTTATACAAACTAGTTTAGTGAACTGAATGTCATTTTCAGGTGTGCATTCTGGTAGGCTATGTTTACCAGGAATTTAAATTATGTAATTACTTTGAAATGACACCACTCTAAACTATCAAGTCAGTTCTGTTGCATTTTACTTGCTAGTTGCTTTGTCCAACTTTAGGATTTAAAGCAAAGAGGCCTCCAAATGTATGCATCTGGGGAGGCTGTTTTATATCCTGTTATCTAAAGAATGATACTGACACTATGCTTATGGCTTGTTCAAGTCCATTTTAATGAGTATCTGTAGCGTTCTGCTCCTTTGAAGAGTTATCCAAATGTAATAGTTGTTTGCACCCAACAACACACATCAATTAGCACTATGATCTTTTTGTTATGGAAAAAGTACCCACAGAGCCTTGTAAATGGAAATATAAAGCTCTTATTTAAACATTCATTTATTTCCCCCCTTTTTCCACTCCTGGAATAACAGGTTTTTATCCTTCTTAATAAGTAGCTGAATTTAATCCAGGGAACCTTAAAGCCAAAAAGGTTCCTGGTATTCAGTGTAGTGCTGAAGTTTACCATCAATCTTACTCAGTAACTTTAAGGAGCCCAACAGCGATTGTTGAGTTATACCATTTAACTACAGTAAAAGTCTAGCTTTTCAAAATGAGTATTCTTAAATTAATAAAAGTCATTTCATAGAGAGAGAAAAACAGACAGGAGATGTAAAGAGAGGTAACTTAAAATTCAAATAACAGAACAGAGGACTCTACAGTGGGATCTAAGTGGCTGTCAGTGGCACCTAATGATCCTCAGAGGACTTTTGATGCTTGGAGGAGGGAAAAATCAGAGAGGGCTGCTGAAGTCTCAGGGGCTTGTTTTTACTTTTCTTCTGGGATTCCAAAGACGTAGTTTGGTGACTTAGAACTTCAAAGATGATCATCATAACAAGGAGTGTGGGGTGGGCAAGAGTAGACACCAGAATCCCAGAGTTCCTTTTAGAATGTCAGTCATGGTGAATTGGCCTTGTAATTGGCCTTGTATTGTTTCTGCTATTTTAACATGTCAGGAAGAAGCATTTCTCACTATAAAGGTGTTTAAGGGATCGGTTCTCTTAATTTCCCTGACTTTTCCTTGATGCTATTTGAATGGAGACTGCTGGGTCTAATCTGCCTCTAGATACCGCAGCTCCAAAACTGTCTTGGAGATTCAATTGCCTCTCTTTGTCAACCCACTGGTTGCTATGCAGTCTAGACTTGAGCTTAATTTTGCAGGCACCAAACTCTGTGCAAGACACCTGGGAGATGCTTCAGAGCTGATAATCTACAGAAGGCACTAGTCTGTACTAACTATAGCACCAAATCAGATTGTGATAAATGCTACGAGAGTAAAGTGTTGAAGGGGAAATTAATTCTATTCAAGGGCAAGGAAGGGCTCAGAGAAAAGGTGACATTTCAGACTCTTAAACAAGAGAAGCATTTTGATAGTTAGGGAAGGGTTAGATGTGTATTACAGGCATAAGGAGAAGGAGGACAGAGCGTGGAGTGGGAAATGACTGTTGGAGACAAGGCAAGTGGCTTGTGGTGGCTGGATATAAGGTTACTGAACCCCCAAACAAGTCAGTATAAAAAAGAAAATGATCAATATAATGTATAAAAAAAGCTACAATATTGCTATTTCTGGATGTACAAAAAAAGACATCTGGAAGGAATACCTATTTGTGGTACTGTGTGCCCCAGTTTTCCTACAGGCACTACAGAAGTTAAAAGGAAAGGCCCTTGCCTTGGAAATGTTTGTACTCTACCTGGAAGAAAAATTAAGTATTAAATACATTTTAAAATAAAATTTAAAGTTAAATCAATTAAAAATAAAGTAATTTAAAAGTATATAACAATCTCTAAGGCAAAGCATTAGATCACCCCCAAACTACCCCCCACCCCCACATAGTGGTACAGGTGGGTTGGGGGCCAGTTGATCTAGTGGAGGGCTTCGAACTCCTTCACCCTGGAAACAGGAGTAAAAATCACAGTTAACACCTCCACCTGGCACTGTTCTAGGCCCTGAGGTAGATTAGCTGTTTAAGTCTTCACAATTCCTCTGTTTTGGAGAAACACATTAACTTTACATATCGGGAAATCCAAGCACAGAGCTGTGGCCAGGCCAGGATTTCAAACCACCGGTCTAATTCCAGTGCCCTGCAGTTCTTTCCCTGTTCCTGTCCTCGGAATTCTGGGCTTCCCCGCTTGCAATAGATGCAGGAGACGAGGGTTTGATGCCTGGGTCAGGAAGATCCCTTGCAGGAGGAAACTGGCTACCCACTCCAGTATTTCTGCCTGGAAAATTCCACGGACCAACGCGCCTGGCGGGCTACAGTCCATGGGTCCATACAGTCACAAAGCGTCAGACACGGTTGAGCACACACACACACACACACACACACACACACACGCACCCTCAGATTTTACCCCAGTATCTAGTGCCGAGTGTTAAGACCTTAAAAACAATAAAAACAGATTTTTTTCCCTTTGAATATTTTTGGGATAATACGATTCAAATCAAAATAAAGACTTGAAAGCCCCAAACGTGTCATGGAGAAGAAACACTTTTGAGCTGTACAGCCTAAACCCAAGGCCAGCAAGAAAATGTTTCTTTTTATACTTTTTTCCCCCCTCCTTTTGTGACAGTTCAGTGTTTCTGAACGCTAGGGGCTCCCGGATTCTCTGGTTTGAGAGCAACTTTTCCTTTTAGGATTTTTTTTTTTTTTTTGGAAGGGGGTGGGGGGAAATGTGGCCTTAATTATCCTACGTCTTAGGCTGCTTAAGGAAGGGGCTGTGCTTTCAGAATCCCTTCTGAGCCAAGTAAGGAGGTCCTTCTCTTTCCCTCTCTCTTTTTTAAAAGGACCTCGTGCAATAAAAGTGCTGAAAACAAACTCTGGTGATCACAGCGGCAGCCGCGGCGGCAGCAGCAGCAGCAGCAGCAGCAGCAGAAAGAGGAGGAGGAGGAGGAAAGTTGAGTCGCTGCAGCGCTCGGGGGTGGCTGGGCTCCGCTCAGCTCGGCTCCGCGCAGCTCCCATTCATTAAGCAACCAGGCGAGGAGGAAGGTGGCCGAGCGCCCGAGCTGCCCACTCGCGGCTTTGCGCACAGACGCGCCAGCTCCGCGCGTTGCAAGCAGCACAGCGCTGCAGAACTTTCCCCTCGAGAAGTTGGCTCTTTTCACCCTGGACTTTCGAACGATTCGGGGTTGAGACAGAAAAAGCAGAGGAGCTCCAGGGGGAGCAGAAAGCACCACCGCCTGCCTTTGGAAGGGGGCAGCGGGGCCGCACTCTCCCGCCGCGCCCCGAGCAGCCTCGGCCGGGAGGCAACCCGGGCGTCTGGGTGTGTGGTTGCTGTCGCCGGGCGTCTTAACCAGCGCCATGCAAAACTACAAGTACGACAAGGCGATCGTCGCGGAGAGCAAGAACGGCGGTAGCCCGGCGCTCAACAACAACCCGAGGAAGGGAGGCAGCAAGCGGGTGCTGCTCATCTGCCTGGACCTCTTCTGCCTCTTCATGGGTGAGCCCGGCCCCACTGTCCCTCGGGCCCTCGGCGCCCGGCGCGCGTCCCAGCCCGAGTCGGGCTGCGCGCGGGGCGGCCTCTCCCGGCCGCGCCGCGCAGTCCGCCTCGGGGGCTCCTACAGGCTTCTCGGGGAGCCTTCGCGCGGCTCTCGGCCCCGGGGTCCCCGCCCTCTCGGTTCCCTCCGCCTCCCCGGCCTGTAGAGAAGCGTTGGGAGCGCTGTAGGCTTTCGCGGGCCACTTGGACACCGAGTCCTAAAAGCCGAGCTGCAGTTGGAAACCTGGGCAGAATCCCACGAAAAGAGTGGGCTCGGCCCGCTAGGAAAGGGGAAGCCGATGGAACCGGGACCCGGAGCCGGCGTAGAGCTGGTTGGATATCCATCCAAGTAAGATGGATCTCCTGGAGCGCCGGGCTCCCGCCTCGAGAGCGCTACCTTCTCCCGGCCGAATGTAAACATCCAGCCCTTCCGCTGAGACTGCCCCGGCCTTTTCACTTGCTTTCACTCTCCTGAACGCCCCCCAGGGGTTGGGAGGGTGCTCTCGAGGGGCTTGATGCGTGGTGCCTACCCAGCAGTCCCTTTCAAAGCGCCTACTGTGTACCAGGTGTTAGTTTTGACTGGCCCTCTCCGTGACTCGGTGCAGTACGAGCGAGGAGGTCCATTTCACCAGTGAGGAAACTGAGGCACTGCGAAAACTAGCCACCGTCCTGCATTAATTGTACTCCCCAAAAGTTGAGGCAGTAGCTTGCTTCTGTTTTCCAAACTATTTGGAAGTCACAGCTAGAAGGAGTATAGGGCGTGGGGTGGGAGGGTCAGGAGGATTTATGAACTGCCCCCGGGGCGAGGGGTGGCTATTGACAGGAATCTACAGGAGTTCCAAGGTTGAAGTCAGCTTAGATTTTTTTTTTTAAGCGAATCATGGTGAAATGGAAAGCGTGCAGGACTTGTCATCAGAACAGAGCCACTCTGCCACTTGCCGAGTTACCTAACTGCCTCTTTGGCCTCCGTTTCCTTATCAATTGAGTGAGTGGGTTGAACTAGCTGCTCTCTGAGGCCCCTTCCTGCATTAAGAACTCGGATCTGGTCCAGGGGCTGTTCTGCCAACTCTGCTAACTGAAGAAACATCTGTGTTCCCGATTTCATTCCCTTAAAAGAGAACTCCTGCACAGGAGGTTCAAGTCCCCTTTGAATTGGATTTGTGCACACAGAGAGTGCAAACCAGAGACTTCTTGGGCTGGAGTCCCAGGTGCCTGTGTTCATGACTCTGTAGCAGGGTCCTTACTGAGGTCCATTTTTCCTTGGCTTGACTATCCATAGTGAATTTTCAGAGTCAAAGAAAGAAGAGACTCTTGGAGTTTAAATGGAAGGATGGCCTCCTTTAGATACATGGAGACAGCTGAAGGTCAGTTGTGCTCTGTGGAAGGGGAGAAAGGTGCCTGTAGAAAGGTGGCGAATCCCATTCTCACCTCTTCATATAAATTCAACATTAAGATGTTATGTAAAGGAATTGTCACTGGGGGGCCCACCTTCCTGAAGGCAACGGACTTATGCACAGAGGGGAGATTAGTGCTTAAAGTCTCCTTGCCCAGCTATTGAAGTTTTAAGAGATCCTCCCTGGTCCTGGGGGAGTACCAGGAACCCAGAAACACACTGAAGCTGTTTGCTGTAAACTCATCTGGGGCTTCCAGTCTTTACTGGTGCATTTTGTTGGTGGAAGGGTGAACTCTTTCTAGACTGTTGCCATGTACCCTCCTATCTCCTACTTGGTGGTTAGGGAAGCAGAGCTCAGACAGTTTTGTTACCCTTCCCTCTGCTTTCCACTCTGATTTCAGAAGGCAATCCCAAGAGATGGTGTGTCTTATCAAAGGAAAAAGTGTAAAGGAATTTGCAAAAAGGCACACCTATCAGCTATAGTTTAGCCAGGGACACACAAATCCCAAGATACTGTTGTGCATTGAAGGTGTGAGTAAGATGTACATTTGTGCATTTCAGCTCTTCATCTGTCCCAAATCTCCCTGTGTCCCTTCCAAAGCTAATATTCTATACCTAGCTGTTTGTTAAGTTTACTTACTCTTGGCCTGTTCCAGCAAATGGTTTTGTTTACTGTAAAAAATGTTTATAAGATAATAGAATCTTTTATTTTGCCATAAGAATCACACAGCTCTCCATTTTAAGGGTATATGCCTTGCCATTAACATCATGTCAACCAAGTCACTTAAAAAGTGTGCATATCCCCTGTGCACAGACCAAATCACAATATCACTGACTTGATGCGTCTTGACCTCCTATAATAGGAAACACTGCAAGGTAAACATTTACTTGAGAAATTTATGCAGGAGAACTCCCTTTGACTTCCAAAAGAAAATTATTAACACAACATGTGATTTTAATATTCCACACATCACGGTCCTAAAAAATTGTTTCTACTTGGTTCACTTTTTGCCTGGGCCTGTCAGTCATGATTTAATTTTTGTGTAGTCTATTGACATGTGGTCTGGATTACAAAGCCCTAGTATATGACAAAGGGAGACACAGTTTTCTGTTTATTCTCTCACAGGAATATACACCAAGATTCCTCTCCTTGTGTCTGGAAAAAAAGAGGCAATGTGCAATATATGTGTTGTTACCTTTTTGGAATGTAAAATTCTTGGTGAAACAATAGAAGTTCACTCGTCTTTGAGGGTGAAAGGAATCTGGTGTCAGAGAATCACCTGTGGGAGTTTATGTCTCAGAAAATAGCTCTCTTTGCCAATTATTGTGTATAAATATGGTTATGAATCTTTGCATAGTAGTTTTTCTGAAATCGATTTTGTTTTTCTTTTGGTTGCATGATATGGATGGCCTTCCATTTTTTAATACAATGTTTTTGCTGTACCAGGTTACAAGAGAGCAGCAGAGACAATTCCCATACAAGGAGGAAGAAGCATCTTTTCTATCTAAGCTCTATTAGACTCTTTGTCAAGTAAATTAGTTGATGTAATTTTCACTGCAACTGATGAAGAGACTATCTCCATTTTATAGATGAGAAAACTGAGATTCACACAAGTCAACTTGAGTTGATCCTAGCGGGCTTGACTGGAGTCCATCCCCCTTCCCTCATCAGAAGAATCATAAAACTCAGATTATTAGAAAATTTTTAAAGCTCTGTTCCTAGAAATCCAGGATTTCTCTGGTGGTTCAGTTGGTAAAGAATCTGCCTGCAGTGTAGGAGACAGGGGTTCGATCCCTGGGTTGGGAAGATCCCCTGGAGAAGAAACTGTCAACCCACTCCAGTATTCTTGAGTGGGAAATCTCATGGACAGAAGGAGCCTGGTGAGCTACAGTCTACGGGGTTGCAAAAAGTTGGACACACTGAGCAACTAACACACACACACACAGTACCCCTCCACATTTTCCAGCTAATTATTAGCAATGAAACAGATGGATAAAGGTGGTTCAGCTCGTCTGGTCAAAGATATGGTCTGGTTGCCCTAAGGCATTGCTTTGATTTGGGGCTGTTCTAACACTGAGTTATTTTCAAATTTTGAGGGTGCTTTTTTACCCTATGAGACAGTGGTTCCAAAGAAAGCACAAACAGCAGTGCATAACTGTAGTGTAAATGTGCAAATCTGGTAAATCTATGTGGAGCTTCTCTGTTTCATCTCAGCTCTTCCTCGTCTCTCTCCCCAAGTATTTACTGACTGCCTCCTCCCAGCCTGTGCATTTTGATAAGTGGGCAGAGTTAGACAGGTCTAGCTCTTTTTGTCAAGGGCTCTGTTCAAGGGCCTTCATACTCTGAGGTCAGTGAGCCCATCTGTGAGATGGTGATCAGAGTAGCCACTCCATTACGTTGCTATGAGCATCAGAGGAAATATTGGATGTGAAAATTATTTGTCATCTCTTAATAACTTGGACAAATGCAAAGGATTTATAACCCAGACCCTTATATGAAGCTTTTGTGGCTATGTTTATATGCTGTGTCTCAGAATCATAGGTAGATGAGACCATGAAACAAAAACTCAATAACAATATTGTAGCAAAGACCACAAAGCATCCATGTCCAAAAGGAGAAGTTCACACTGGCCTCATAGGTTGAAGACAGATGATTTTCATTCATTGTTGATCTAAACTTTAGCTGAGAAGGCAACTGCTAAAATTTAGCAGTATTTTGAGCCATCACATCTTCACAGTATATTCTGATCATGCTTTAGAGAAGGTTCTTTGTTCAGAACTTTGAGCATTACTTTGCTAGCATGTGAAATGAGTGCAGTTATGTGGTAGTTTGAAGACTGTTCCTCCTTTGACTTTTGATCCTAGAAGGTGGGGTAACTGAGTTTATGGTGGTGGTGGGAGATCTTTGAAGGAACAGATGCTCAGGCAGGTTTGGTTTGAAGGCTTGGCTCCTGTGCCATTCCTTCCCAGAAAACATGGTTAGTGAAGCAAAGAGAAAGAAACTCAAATGGGTAAAAATGGTGAATTTGGATAGTCAGCAACGTAACTTAGTGGTTCTAGAATGTTTTTGGACACTTCTTGATTTGCAGTTAAATGGCTGAAACAAAATTCGAGAGCTGGTTCAGTCTATGGGATAAATAAAATTACCATGTATTATTATTAAACTCTTCACTTTTAATAATGAGAGGGAGGCAGTGTGATGTAGTGAAGAGCATGGGAGACGTGGAGCCAGAAGTTCAGGTTCCAGGGTGGCCGGTGCCAGCAGCTAGTTGTGTGGTTGTAGCAAGTTAGTTTTTAATGGGTCTCAGTTTTTTTCCAACAGTGAAATGACTGGCTGGGCGGGATGATGTCTAATGTCAAAAGCTTCCTTGTGCCATTCCAGGACCGATTTCTAGTAGAGAGGAATGGCACTCGGATTCTTTGAATGTCTGCTTGGTACCTGATACTTGCGCTCTGCTTAGCTCTTGGTTGTATATTAGCTCACAAAGTCACAAGAATAAGGGCCTCGGAACAGGAGCTCTGGTCTTGTATCGCTGTGTTGCTGTGTGACTTTGAGAACATTCCCTTGAATTTTGTGGGCCTGATTTCTTGATTATGATCACAAAGGAAAGGGATTAGATCATCTCTCAGACCCCTTCTAGCACTAACGATTTTATGAATCTGTGCTGATAGATAACTCGTGTAGAAACCCAGAAATTGCTTCTGATCGATTATTTATCAACAGTTGAATTTTTATGTTTTTGTATCAAAGGAGTATTGCTGACAATTAGCTTGAATTGGGGTTCATTCCAGAGGGATAAAGAGCATTGTCTTTTCTTAGAGTTCATCCAATAAGCCGAGAAACTGGCTAGGTTTTTTTCCAGGCCAGATGGGTCCTTTCACCTGCTTCCTAAAATTTATAGAAATTACAAACGAACAAGGAAGCAAGCCCAACAGGTTTTTCCCTTCTATTTTTTTTTTTTTAAAAACTCTGCTATTATAGTCACTAAGTATGTGTTTTTGATAATGCAGCAGACTTTGATAACTTAATCTACCACATGAACCAAAGAATTTAGAAATAGATTTTCACTTAATAACTGATGAACCTTCCAGCCAAGAAGCATCCTGCACTGATTGAAATGAGAAGGGAGCCACCATTTCGTAGGTAAGCCCTGCTGACTCTTCCAGGACAGTTGAAAACGTTTATTTCTTCATTGTCTGGATTGGCTAGTTTTTTCTTTCCTCTTAGCTCTTTCATCCCTTTCTCTTGTACTTGATATATACCATAGTGGTATAGCTGCCTTTGTAGGAGACTGTTAAAGTCAAGGTTGGCGGCCTCTTCCAAGTTTAACACTACTGATCTCCTATAAATTTGACATTCTTTCTTTTCTACTTCCTGTGCAGTTGTTTGGGCTGGCAAGCCCTGTTGTGCATCGTGAAGTCGCTCAGTTGTGTCCGACTCGTTGCAACCCCATGGACTGTAGCCTACCAGGCTCCTCTGTCCACGAGATTTTTCCAGGAAATAGTCCTGGAGTGGATTACCATTTCGTTCTCCAGGGGATCTTCCCGACCCAGGGATCGAACCCTGGTCTCCCGCATTGTAGATAGATGCTTTACTGTCTGAGCCACAGTAATAATGTTAATAATGCCAACCCCCTGGGGCTACTTCCCAGTTTAAAAAGTTTTATTAATGGAGACTCACTACCCTGGGTGTCAGTTCAACATGGTACACATTATTTGGGGAGTGATAACTTTCAGGATTCCTGCTATTCAGGATTCAGTACTTCATAGCCTCAGCTAATAAGAACACCTGTGTGCTGTGAAATACAGATTCTCAGGCTTCTTTCTGGAAGATTCAAATTCAGTATGCTCTGGACCACAACCTGGGATTCTGTGTTTCATAAAAGCTTCTAGTGATTCTTATCAGGCTAAATTTGAGGATCACTGTGTTGCTTAATAGCTAGTGTCTTAATGGCGATTGAAAAAAAGCTTTTGCTTTATAGAGAAGGATTAAATGTTCTGGCACTATTGTTAGATGGTCTGTATTTTTTTTTTTTCCTGTTTGTGGTCAGTACACCTGTCTTTTCCAATAAAAATGTTTAAGACACCTAGAGATGACTATCCTAAGTGAAGTGAGTCAGAGGAAGACAAATAACATGGTATCTCTCATATGTGGAATCTAATTTAAAAAAATGAAACAAATGAACTTCTTGACAAAAGAGAAATAGTCTTGCAGATGTTGAAAACAAACTTATGGTTACCAAAGGGGAAACGTCTAGGCAGCAGAAGTCGGGACAAATCAGGAGCTTCGGATGAACCTATAGGTATAATAGATAAGAAAGATGACCAACAAGGACCTACTGTACAGCGCAGGAAACTCTACTCAATATTCTGTGATGACCTATATAAGAAAAAAATCTAAAAGATGAATATGTGTATATGTATGACTGAATCACTTTGCTGTACCCCTGAAACGAGCACAATATTGTAACCAACTACACTCCAATAAAATTAAGAAAAAGATATTCAAGACTTTTAGAACTCTTTCAAAGGAAAAATTACCACTGGGTGTTTGCCTGAAAGTCTCCTGTGATTTTTAGTGCAAGGACTTGGTGAATGGGAAAGTGTCCAACTCTGTGCAACCCTATGGACTGTATGTAGCCCACCAGGCTCCTCTGTCCATGGGATTCTCCAGTAAGAATACTGGAGTGGGTTGTCATTTCCTACTCCAGGGAATCTACCCCATCCAGGGCTTGGTGGTGTCTCCTAGTTGCTGAGAATCTGGGATTTTTATTTAAACTGAGTTCTTGGTAGTGTACTTACTGAAGGCCAAGTAACCACTTTGGATAAATGAAGTGTACACTCTAAATATTTTCTTTTGAGATATTGAAGTTTGTTGGGTATGAGTAAAAAGTAAAATGAATGAATTAAATTTCTAAAGAGAGCCTTTAGAAAACCAAAGTTAGCTTGGCAGAGTACTGGAGAAACAGTACAAGCTTTGGATTCCCCCAGAGCTGGGTTCAAATCCTGACAGAATGTCCTCTACACATGTGACTTGGGCAAAAACTATTTAATCTTTCAGGCCTCAGTTTCCTCATCTGTAAAATACAAAAGCAAATCTCATGACACATGTATGGTGCAGCTTAGCTGATATCATAAACCTGAAACTACTTGGAAAAGTTTAAAAGCACTAAGTCATTCCTGGGTAGTATGTGGCTATTATTATTCATAGTAATAGAATTTTCCTTTCCTTCCCACTGTTCTTACTCCTCAACGGTTCTGTGAAATCTTCTTTAATGTTTTGGTTGCAAAGTTGCCTGAAATATATTAGGGGAAACAATTGTGAAGAGAATCTAAGAAAAAGCCAGACAGGGAATACAAATGTTTTCCATTAGCCAGAGGAGAGCAGGTTTGGGGAAAGTCAGTGTGTGGGAACCTCATGAGCCTTTGGTGGTTATTACTTTCTTCTCCTCTGGAAGTGACATGGCCGTATCACTTTAAGGGAAAGACAGTATACCTTAGGAAGGCTGGGAGGAAGTTTGGACAAAGGGCCTGTTTCAGGGTCAACTCTTTTATGTGTCTTTTGAAAGCCCAGGGGAAAAAAATCTAACTAAAGAGAGCAACCGTGTTTGAAAATACTTGAAATGCTTGTCATCCAGGGCATTCTCCATGTCTCTTGAGGAAGGGAATAACCGTGACAGTGATTATATTCATTGTTCATGCCAACCATGTGCTATAGATATTAGATCCCTTTAGAGAGGAGGAAGCTGCAGTTCAGAGAAGTTAAGTGACTTGAACAAGAGCACCCAGCTAGTAAGGAGTCACTAAATTTTCCAGGACTCTTGTCAGCTTACCTTGCTGCCCACTTTCCAATGCAGTTTATGCCGCGAAGGCTCCCTCTTTCCATTCCATTTCATTTATGTCCATTTTATTGGGTCCACATATGTATAAATGCGTTCTGTAGGCCCAATATAACTTCTGTTTTATGTCTTAGTTCTTCGACCAGAAGGCATGTGGTATCTTATCTCCCCAGCCAAGGATTGAACCCTTTGCACTGGGAGGCAACGTCTTAACCACTGGACCACTAGGGAAGTCCCAATATAGGACAAAAATATGAGTCTTAATGCAAGGATCATATTGGGCAGTAAAGGGGACAGAGTTATATAGAGATAGCTGTGGAACAGCTTGGTCTGTGCTGACAAGCCTCTCTGTGGACAGCAAGAAAATTTCATCAGAGCAATTTTTCTGCCTAGATTTGTGTCCACTTGAGAATTTGAAAGTACCTTGAGGATTTCATTATCAACAGTACTGAGATCATTTTTCTATCTCAGTCAGAAAAGTAGGCCTCTTTGAACAGGGGATAGGTAGGAGATCTGAGGAGGAAGCACAGGCTTTGGAGACAGACAGGTGGGAGTTTGCTTGTGGTTATAAGCTGTACACCCTTGGGCAAGTTGCGGCTGTCTCTGAGGTCTCTGTTTTCTCACCTGTGAAATGGGATGGCATGCACTGTGGGCCTGCGAAGTGAAGCCTGGTAGAGTGCATGGCGCTGGGCATTTGCCAGCTGCGGTTGTCCCTGTCGCCACGTCCTAGTCAGTGCTCTTCGCATAGGAAGACGTGGAAGCTGGGACTGGTTAGTAGTTGTCCAGTGACAAAGGAGCAGGGCCTAGAACCAGGGCTTTTTTGACATTTTGCTTTTCTGGTATGTCCTTGTCAGTTTGAAACTTGATATCATATATGAGGTGGTTCTCCAGAGAGCTCTATTCTCATTTTTCTCTTGCCTGGGTCAATTTAAAGAGGAACAAGACAAACAGGTTTAACTTTTAATCCAAATCAGACGATGATAGTTGAGTGCGGCTAGAGACACGTGGTGTAGATTTGGACTAGGCAGTTTTTTTTTTTCACATATCACTTTTCTTCAAACTGACCCTTGTTCTAGAAAGTGCTTATTACCAAAGATCACTGCTGACTGATTTGAACTTGAACAGGCACCATCTTTTTCAAGTGACCTGTCTCAGGAAAGGAGAAAGAGAACCCAATATTTTCAGTTTTTGCTTTTGACTGAGAAGGAAACTGAGTCTCAGATGAAATAATTTCCTCAAGGTCATGCTTGAGTTGGTGGTCCCCATATTCAAAAGAAGGCTAGGTCAGTTTGTCTGACATCCTTGTGAAACTATTCTTCCCTTAAGTCCAAGTTAAATTATAAATGATGATCTGCATTAAAATTCCCAAATTAAAAAAAACTGAACCAAACAACACACATTAGATCCAACTGGCGACTTATGAAAGGAACTTGATGATTTCTGTGTGCTTTTAAACTATACATTGCAATCAGAGTATTGGTGGGAAGTGTGTCTTTGAGGTTTGTCACAAATTAACAAAATTATATGCCTAGAGAGTTTTGCAGAGAAATGCAAATCAGTGTAAGCGCCTTGTCATAATAAGCGGTGTGCTTTGGTTCCTGTTTATGTGTCCTTAAAGCACATAATACACATGATTATTGACATGAAGGAAGCTGTTCTCATTGATGGTTTCTTTATATCTGGCCTCCAAATTAGTTTGTGGCATCAGTCTGTATAATTTCTAGAGAATCTATTTACTTTTTATGTTATACCTCTCTTTCAAGTATGTCTTATCTTCTGCAGTTGTTTCCTGAGCATCCACTGTGTGTAACCCCCCTCAGTCCCCTCGGTTTGGGTCGGGTGGTAGGGTTCCTTGCACTTCAGAAATTCCCAGATTGGAAATGGGTACAGACTTTTTAATAATTTCACACATTTAGTCCCAGTGACTTGGGAGTGGTAAGGGAGGGGCTAGAGCTGCACAAGGAAAAGCAATGAATTTGCCTGAGGGCATGGAGCTGGGTCTTGCTAGAGAAATACTGCCCACATTATACAGCGTAGAGAAGGAAATGGCAACCTGCTCCAGTGTTCTTGCCTGGAGAATCTCAGGGAGGGGGGAGCCTGGTGGGCTGCCATCTGTGGGGTCGCACAGAGTTGGATATGACTGAAGCAACTTAGCAGCAGCAGCAGCAGCAGCAGCAGCAGCAGCAATATTCCATTATATGGACGTACCACATTTGGTTTATACATCTATTGGTTGTTAGAGCATTGGGTTATTTACCCTTTTTGGCTGTTATGAATAGTGCTGTTATAAACGCTCATATACAGATTTTTGTATAGATACAAAATTTCAATACTTATGGGTCTATTTACCTGGGAATAGATATGCAGGATGATATGGTAACTCTGTGTTTAACTTTCTGAGGAACTGCCAAACTATTTTCCGTAGTGGCTGTACCATTGTATCAATAGAGGTATCTTAAAATTAATTAAGATATATATGGAAAAAATGCAAATGTTTTACTGAAGACTTTTGGAATTAACATATTTATGAAAACACTATAGTGTTGCTTTGTTTGTCAGAGAATTTTTCACAAAGAAAGTTTTCAGCCAGTTTAGCAGTGTCACTGGGTTTAAGATGAGTGAAAGGAGAATAATAAAACTGCTTGAATAGCTGGGTGGTCAGCTAGACCCGCACACCCACTGAGTAACATACTTCCAGAAACTAGAGTGTGACAAGCAGATTCCTGCTTCAGTAAAATGAAAAGCAGCCTTGGATCTTCAGAATACCCTGAAAACAGTTAAAAGTACAAATATTCAAATCTATATATTAGATTGGATTTGCTTTATGATATTTTTAAGACTGTGGAATAGAACTGTAGGTCCTAATAAGACTGACTTCTTTTTTCCCATCCTTTCACCACTGGAGATACAGCTGTATACATGATCACCTCTCAGAAACTAAAATTATAGTCCATCTTTTAGATTTATGTGCTGGATACTGGGTGATATTAGAGTATAAGACACAAGGACAAATCTTTAGAAATTGATTGGAACTGAAAATTACAGTGCAGATTAAGCTATAAGTTAATGAAAAATTAGACCACACACAATTCAAGAGGGGGAGGAAAAGGTACTCAACCTTGAATATTAGGAACTTTAGATGATTTCACTTGATCTTTCCAATCACAGAATAAGGTAAATGTCAATAACTGGTTTTGCAACCCAGAGAGGGTAAATTATTTGCCCAATTCACACAACTAATAAGTGTTAGGACAGGGGTTTGGACTCAAGCCTGACTAAATAATGACAGTTGCTAACATTTACTGAGTACAAATATGTACCTCTCACTGGGCTACACAGGGTGCAGGCATTCTCTTACTTAATCCTCCCAATGTGCCTATGAAGTCTTTATTACTATTATCTGCATTCACAGAATTGAGATTCAGAGATATTAGAAATAACCATACAAAAGTTACGAGCAGATGAGTGTGAGTTGGGGTCAGACCTGAGAAGTCCGTCTCCTGAGGCCATTCTTAAACAATAGGCTCTCCTGCTTTTGTTCTCCTATTTCTGAAAGTCAAGTCTCCCCAACTGTTCCCTGCCAACTTTCACGTCAGTAACACATGAAGACTTGTCCAAAATGAATTAGTCTTGTGATCCTTACCATGAGTTCTCTGGACCCATCAAGGTCTACTAGGGCAATCACAGGACATTTCGTGCGCTTTTCAGAACTTCAGAAATATCTAACATGTACTGTACATTTTTCAATGATTAACTTGCCTAGGTTAGCTGAGAGCATCGGCCTCTGTCCTGTCTGGTCAAAGCGCTGGCTTTCTATGCTTGTGATCTGAGTGTGGAATGACACCTGGCAGATCACTCTGGTCTTGCTGGTTATTTCCACTCATTAGGAGATGTGATTGGCACTTCCCATGCTTTGATTAACAGAAGCAGACAGATGACTTACATGTAGTTTACTTGGTAAATAAAGATGTCATAGACAGTCCTGGAAGAATGGCAAGGGATCTTTGGTGGTGAAAACGTTGAACATTCTAGAATGGACAGGCAGCTCTGTGGACGGTGGACACGAAATAAATGCCTAGTGTCTTCTTTTGAAGCAGCCGCTTGTATTGCTAGCAAAGGGAGGAACTTCTGGGAGGCTGAGATTTTAAAATATTTCCAAAGGTGTCACCAATTTATAGTAGTCCTCCTTTAATCTGCTGTTTCCTTTTCCATGTTTTCAGTTACCTTTGGTCTGAAAATATTAAGTGGAAATTCCAGAAATAACTCAAAAGTTTCAACTTGCACGAGTTTGAGTGGTGTGATCAAATCTCTCACCAGGACCCCCAGCTGTCAACGTGGGCTGCTACTGGCCTTCAGCCATGCATGTTGTTATGTCTTGATCCACAATCACCCAACGCATATGGTCCTGCTGTTGACATAAGATCAGAAGGTCACTAGTAGCTTAATACTGTGTCGAACTTTATCTTATCACGTAGGTACTGTATCATCTTACATCATTGCAGAAAAAAGGG
The DNA here is from genome assembly GCA_006408675.1 of Madoqua kirkii. Lineage (NCBI taxonomy): Eukaryota > Metazoa > Chordata > Mammalia > Artiodactyla > Bovidae > Madoqua > Madoqua kirkii. The sequence goes on from SJYC01126692.1 coordinate 19,349, forward strand.
TGGCTACAGTACAAGCAGATATTTTGAAAGAGAGAGACCACATTCACATAATTTTTATTGTAGTATTATTATCATAATTGTCATTTTTAATTTCTTCCTGTGCAAAATTTGTGAATTAAACTTTCTCATAGCAAGGGTATGCACATACAGGAAAGTTCTTAGTACTTATATTATTCAGTACTGTCCACAGTTTCAGGGACTCATTGGAATGTGCTGAGTCTCTTCAGTCACCTCTGACTCTTTGTGAGCCCATGCACTGTAGCCCGCCAGGCTCCTCTGTCCATGGGATTCTCCAGGCAAGAATACTGGAGTGGGTTGCTATGCCCTTCTCCAAGGGATCTTCCCAACCCGGGGATCGAACCCAGGCCTCCCGTATCGCAAGCAGATTCTTTACCATCTGAGCCACCAGGGAAGCCCAGGAAGTCTCGGAAGTCTCCCCCCAAAATAGGAAGGCGACCGTACTGGAATCTTGTGTTTAGCAGGCTTCTCATTTAACTGTTTAAAGAAAGTGGCTCCAGTGACACAGAAGGAGGAATGATGGTCCCACTCTTTGGATGGTCTGTACTGTAGGCATGGTGTGAATGCAGACTCCTCTGGGGCTGGCTAGGAAGTTAGAGTATACTTCTTGGGTCAAAGCATTCAAAATACAGAGCTTTCAATCTCAGGGGAAAATAAACCCTCTTGATTTTAGGTTTAATTTTCCAAAGGCCAACTGATGGAACTGAAGAACTTTAATTATAATTTTGCTTTCAATTGGTTGTTTGTAGCTGTGTTGGCCTCCGCTGTGATATCCAAACACTTATTATTAATTAATAATACCTTTCACTGAATAGTGCTACCAAATGATAATGTGTGTATTAGATAATTTGAATGTAAATATTTTTTCTTGCCTCTGTTCATTTTTCTCATTCTAGCTCTTAAGCTCCCCAGCCCTGAAAAGCCCACAGAAAAATATACCCAAACCACCCTACCAAGGAGGTCATTTTCCAGATGTCAACATGAAAAAGGCTGGGAAAGGAACATTTTTGAACCCTTCCACTATAGTCGAGCACATTCCCTATCTCATCAAAGTCTACAACGGTAAAGGGAAGATATTATTGTAACTGATTTTACGGATGTGGCAGTTGCCCTTGGGAGAGGTCGAGGAGCTTGTTGGGGACCCTGCATCTTGAAAATGGTGGACCGCCTGGGATAAGAACCAGCCAACACCTATGTGGACTCTTTCCTCCCATGTTGAGGACTGGCATTGAAATTTGCACTGGCTGCTATTTTCAATAGTAAGCATATGAAGAGCCACAAGCCAGGCAGAAAGTTTTAAAGTGAAATGACCAGGCCTTGTGAAGTATTTAAGTGTTATTTGGGGGTTAAAGCATTTTCCCCATTTTTATTTTATTTTTTTTACTATTGTTTGTTTCTTTGTAAATTCCTGGAAGATAGAGATTAGACTCAAAAACCTCTGGGCTGGAAGTGGAAAGGGCAAGAACTAAAGAACATTTATCTCCATTGCAGGCAGTCATGCAAGGGGCTGGTTAACCTTGAATTTCACAGCAACCTTTGAAGCAGGGTGCGGAGTTCATTTCAGTTTTCTCAGAACCTGGTTAGCCCTACCTGTCTCAACTCTTTTTTTGGTGGGTGGTATATTAATAATTCAGCTAGGTCATCACTAGCAGAGATTGTTTACTGAGATTCCAGGGGAACTGCTTTGCTAGAATCTACCTGGAGCTGGTAGCTTGGACCATGTATCCATTTTAATTGAAACTATGTCACAGAGCTTCCCAACTCCAGTTCTGCAGAACTTCAGATGAAAAGGGCAGAAGCCTTGGCAGGGGAATACTTTGCCAATTTTGTACAGGAAGGGAATGACTTCTCTTCATGCAGAGGGATAGCCACCTCAGATGATATGAATTCTTCTTACTGATCTTCTGCAAAGGAGTTTAAAAGGCCGAGAAATGCAACATTTTGAGTGCAGCAGCTTACACTTGGGTTAGAGGCTCTGTGTATTTCCCAGGCTATTGTAGGGCTCCTATTCAGCTGGGATTTGAATGGAGTGATTTGCATAAGAGCAAGTGTATAAAGTAGGTCTTTTTTCCCCTTTCCTCAAAGAAGTTTTGTGGCATTTCTTTTTCTGACAGAGTTGGCATGAAGCTTTGACAAACACAGAGCCATGGAAAAGTTAAACAGAACTGAGAGCAAGCCCATTTTGTACAGATCCTTCACACTTAGAATGCAGAGCAGCTGGCAGGAGGCAGCTCAGATCATAGGAGTCATGGCAGAGGCTGATCGTCCGCTGTGAACTGGTGATGAATGGGAAGCGCTCAAGGACCAATGGGAAAATGGATCATTCATTGCTTATTTACCGTTCTTTGTGGTTGGGGGAAACTACAGATGAGAACATTCCTGGGACTCAGCTGGCTATCTTATCTATCCTTCAGTATTTATTGAGATAAATACAAAGAGATAACAAAGAAATACTAAGAGGCGTATCCTTCCCTCAAGCGGTAGGTAAGAAGATGACAAGGGAGACACACATTCATTCTTGGGGAGAACGTGACCAGGTGTCTTGAGCTGATCATTAAATGAAAGTTTAAAAATAGGCAGCTCCATGCTGATCCTGGGGTGTGTTCCCAATTTTGCTGATTAGTTGGGTGATAGAATGGAGACGGTGATTCATTCCTTGCCTACTTCATGAAGCTCTTGAGACCAAGAGTATGGTATCATGTTTATATAAGGAAAATGCTTTGAAACTGTAAAGTCATATTTGTACAATGGATATAAATGTATGTCCATGTGGCTTCCATGGTGGCTCAGACAGGGAGACCTAGGTTCAGTCTCTGGGTTGGGAAGATCCTCTGGAGAAGGAAATGGCAACCCATAGTCTCAATCTGCTGTCCTCTGTTCTCCTTGTTTCTATCCCATTTTATCTTTCATTAAAAAAATATTTATGTATTTGGCTGTGCTTGATCTTACTTGCACCATATGGGATCTAGTTTCATGATCAGGGATCAAATCTGTGCCCTCTGCATTGGGAGTGCAGTCTTAGCCACTGAAGCAGGGAAGTCCCTATTCCATTTTAAATGAATTTCTTCATACACCTAGATCTGGAAACATTCCTTTATAGGTTTTATTTCTAGGGGGATAGGCTCTCCCATATATTATTTGTGCATTAACTATATAAGAATAATTTCTCAAAACTGCAATTTTAATGACATAGGTCCTTTTCTTTGGGATTTTTTTGACCACCACAACCCCCCTTGCCCCGATCCTGCCACCCTGGTTTACTATACTAAGACTTAGTATATTTGAGGCTCTTTAGAATCTGGCCCCAACCAAACTGCTAGTCCTTTCTTCCCGTCCTCCTCAATCCCCACTTTGTGCCTTTGTCTAGATGTTTCCATTCTGTGACTATTCCAGGAACTTTCCCACCAAATCATTTCTGTTTGTTCCATACATGTTATTCACCTTTTATAATCAATTCAAGTGCTACCCAGTCTGTGAAGCCCTTTCTAATTTCCCCTGGGCAGAATTAGTTGTTCTTTAGGCGATCATAGCACTTTGTATTAACCTTTTTTATGTCAAAATTTTTGGCTTGTTTTATAGTTTGGTACAGGTCCGTCTTAATAGACTATGACTCCCTTGTATAGAACAAATGCTTGAAACTTTTTAATAAAGTCAACACATTGAAGAAAGTGTCAATAAAAGGCTGTTTTGGTAAATATAAATAAGAAGCAAACAGAAAAATACAATTTTTGTTGCCTATACTGCACAATCTTAAAGCAGCTACTGGCACAATATCTCTTCTTTCTATAAATAGCTGAATTATTAGTAAGTATAACTATAAAGCTAAACACTGGGTGCTTAATACATATTTCCTGCAAATCAGTGTGATGGAATGGAAAAAGCCTTCACTTGCTAGAGTTTGTAATAACCTATAATAAAGTATTAATTAACCTGAGAGATTGGGAGTGTGTACTTAACGAAAGGCAGCTAGATATTTCAAGTTCAAGTTTTATATTTATATAGTGTTTTGAACTTGGTCAACAGACTGAATTTGTACTAACCATGATAGCTTTCAATAAAAAAAAAAAAAAAAAGCTGAAGTTACCCTAAAAGCTAGGGCTATATTTTAGAATGATTCATTTTTTTTTTTCCCCATCCTAGTCCTGCTCTATGGAGAGGCTCTGTGTATGAGCAGAGCAGAAGCCTCCTCTCAGAGAAAGATGCCCAAGCTGAGAGTTAAGAAATCTGGGTTTATGTCCTACCTTTCTTGTTAACTTACTGGATCACTTTAGCCAGCTTTCCTTCTCTGTGACTCTGTTGCCTCATCTGTGAAATGGGGCATCGAGAATTCTCTGGGCATGTCCTCTGAAATCTCTCTCTGTTCCGTAAAATACAATGAAGTCCACATTGAAGGAGGAAGAGAAGGCTTTTTCCTCCTTTCAGCTCTTTTCTATCATATTACTGTTCTGTTTATTTCTGCTATCACATCAAGAGTATTTGATTTATTGCCTTTACCCATGGAAAAACTTCTAAAAATAATCTCTTAATATCCTAAGACACCACAGTTTGTATGTCTACCTTTTTAGATATTTATCTGGGTTAATCTTGCTTCTCATAATTCTGAGAAGGCTGAGACTGAAGTACCAAAATGTCAGATTCAGAAGAGAAAGGAACTCATAGAGCAGAGCACCTAATGTGTTTTATTCAATCATTATGATAGCCTTGTGTAATGGATTATCACTTAAAATTTACAGATGATAAAACTGAGGCATGAGGAGGTTAGGTACTAGGAAGTAACCCCAGTGTCTACCTTCCTATAATTTTAACCCAGCATCGGCTATGTTTCGTTGTCATGCTGGTAAGTCATTATAATATTAATATCAATCAGTTTTATAATTAGAAGCCCCTGACTAATTGGTGGTGATGCATCACTTCAGCTAACATCCATTGAGCACCTTTCATGTACCAAGTACTGTGCTTGGTGTTGGCGTCTAATGGATGTAGTCTTCTAGAGTTTTCTAGAATGGACGCTGGGCAGTAGCAGTTCTAGAAATACAACCTGGACACTGTACAGAGGTAGCAGAATTGAGCTGGGGGGTCGGGGGTAGTGACATCACCACTTGTTTGGATGGCCAATTCAAGAGAATGTTTTTTGTGCACTGTTGTTGAAAACGGCATTGCACTGAACTTCACTGAGCTGAGTGATTCTTCTGCCTGAGTTCTAACCATTGGTACAGTCACCATCCTTTAGAATACTCTTAAAATGCAGGAGTGGAAGGGCCCAAGGATCAAGGGTTTCCCCTTGCCCACTCCCATCACATAGGTGGGGAAACTAGGCTCAGAGAAGTTTACTCTCTTAAGAAAATGAGTAGAATCTAGAGCAAATAAAACCCTTACCTTGTGCAGGTTCAAGTTTAAATCCAATAAATACCTTATTTTAAAGCATCCCTTTACACCGTGGATTTGGTTATTCTGTAAATCAGATAATGGTCCCGTGTGTCATAATCTACAAAGCCTTTTAAACCTTAACATAACATCCCAAAGCACAGTAATGCACTCTTATAGTAAAAATATTCCAAAAAGATGATTATGTTAAAAGGGGATAACCCTCTCACCATCCCTCCAAATTCCATTCCCTGGAGGCATTGCTGTTAACAGTTTGTAGTTCCTGCCAACCTTATTTTGAATGCACAGGTATTCTCAGTGGCATCCACCTTCATCCACATTGGTTTTATTTATTTATTTTTTCCTTGACATACCCCACAGATGTCTTCCTTCTGGCCTTGAATCAAGTCTTTGCTCTTCAAAGCACCCTCCCCTTCTTCTCTGCCTATGGGAAACAGCATCCATCCCTCAGCTGGTTTCTGCACACCTCGTGCCCTTTCTAGTCCAACCTTAGGGAACTTTCACCTCTCATTTAAGTGCTTCCAGCTGAAATGCTAGGTAGTGACCTTCAATCATTTATGTTCTTTTGGTCTTCTTCCTAAATAATGGGACAGGTGAGTGAGATGATCTTTAAGCTTTGCTGAGTTCATCAAATATAAAGGACTCCACATTTAGTCAGTGCTTCCTGGTTGGATATCTTGATCCATGTTGAACTGCTGAATCCTATCAGAGGGTTGCGACATGAAAGAGATGAAGAGAGTCACCCTAAGAAGTTCCCACAGTTTAAACTCAAGTCAGAAAGTTTTAAACTTTCAAAGGCCACATGACATAATGGAAAGAGAATGTGTCCTTGGGGACAGTTCTGAACTCAACTCTTGGCTTCACCATTTGCTAGCTTATAAGTGGAGACCAGGGTTGAAACCTCTCTGAACTTCAGTTTCATCATCTGTAAAATGGGAAGAACAGTTCCTGTCTGACAGAACATCCCAAGATCAGGAGATACAGACAGTAGGCTCTTCGACATTAATCTCTACCCTCCTTCCTAAAATCTTTTTGTTTGGAAACTCTTATCTGTCAGAGTTGGCAAGCTTCACAAGGAATACGAGACAGCATTGCCTGGATGTATAGCAGATGTAGTGTACAGAGAATGGATGAGATGCAGTTTACCTGATCTGTGAAAAGGAAAACTTTGGAGTCCTTCCAGGGAATCATCAAGCAGCTGCACAGATGTAGTTACCTTTCCATCTGCGCTTGCTGAAGGAAGGTATTTTCCCATTTGGAGAGAACCTGTTGGAAATGTGTCTTTAATGCATTCCACTGTTCTGAGGCAAAACTTCCCAAGAGATTGAGCAGAGCCTATGAACCAGTATCATTGAAAGTTGATTAAAACTATCATCTTAATTAAATACAAGGGAACAAGAAGTTCTCAGTATTCTGGTAGCAATTAAAGACTAAAAAGTCAATTTGAAGTTGTTTTTGCAACTCTTAAAATAATACTCCCTCTCCCCCACCCCTCATGAAAGAGTTTTTAGCTATAGACATGCCCTCACATTGAGGTTTTTGAAAGCTGTGAGGACCACAAACCTGCTGGCAAAGCCTTCTGCTGCCAAGACATCGAAGTTCTCAAAAGCAAGAGGGTTCAAGCTCAGGATACGCTGATTTGGAAAGAGAGCCCAAACAAAGGGCCTTTTGAGGCAGGAAACTGGGCCCTGGCTTCAGCACAGAGCAATGTGGGATTGGAAAAGTGCCCTGGGACTTGCTGAGGAGGAGAAGGACTATGAGATCGATGGAGGAAGTATAAAGTTTCTCCATACAGTGAGAGTTTCTTTCCAAATCCTCGAAAGTTGGTTCCAGAAGCTGTTATCTTTCCTCTGTCAGCTTCATCCGCATGCCTTTTAAATCTGGACTTCGCAACACGGTATGTCTTTGAACAGAAAAAGGGAAATGAGTCTCAAAGGCACTTGTGGATGTTCCCTTTTTAGCATGACGCCTGACCCGAGGGCCAGTGGTTTTCTTTGAAAACCAAAGCAACCACATTCATGAATTCATTCATTCACTCGCTTAATTGCAGTATTTTCTGATCACCTGCTACATGCTAGGTTGATGGGGCTGTAAAGTTAAACAGCACAATTCCTACTCACGGAGCTCAACATCCATTTAACCAAAACTTGACATATGTCCCACTGTGTTCTGTACCCATGACTCTTCTCCCCTCCATCACCCTAATAGGGTTTTGCATGTGACCTTTCCCGAGGTGAAACTTGTCATACTCACCTTTACAGGTATTCCAAATAGCAGCACACTGACCATCAGGAGTCCAGCCGGGCCAGGCCGGGCAGAGGAGCGCTATAAGCACAGGGGAAGGCTCAATGATGGAGATGAGGGAAGAGAAAACAAATTCTGATGGATTCTAGTCTTCAATGTTTTTTCTGTTTTTCATATTTCATTAATATATATAAATTCACCTGTCCACTGCTTGGTAAGATGGAGGGAGGGGAGTGGAAATAGAACAGCAGGAGCAACGGAAGGGAAAGGGTGGGTTTGCAGAGCCACTGACTCGAGAACTTAATCTGGAGGCTGAGTCAGTGGAGTCTGTCCGTCATGTAGAACAGTGACTTTGGGCTATACATTTGGAAAACTGAGTTTCCTGGAACACAGAGGACTCAAAGATTTCAGGCAAAAAGGGATGAACTTTCATGTATTAGCGATCTTAAATGTTTACTCTGTGCCCCAAATGTGTGTTGATAACGTAGCCCATGCTTATGTGTCTTCCAAAAATCAAGACTCCAAGCTTGCCCAGTCTCCGCCTCGTAATGTTATGTGCCAGGTTACCATTAATTGCTCCTAAACAGTAGTTTTACCAACATATGCTCGATCAACAAATGCAAACACGCTTGAATTCCGAGATGTAAGGGCTTTGAATTTGAGCAGAGGTGACCCTAATATTAGATGCTGTCCTGTGACATAGGGATGTCTTGATTCCTACTACAAGTGGTGTTTTTGATGACTGGACTTAATCAGAGAAGTTACAATGGCTGGTTGGTAGATTGAACAAGATTTAGAAGAAAACTTTCTGGTGTGTTTGTCAGCACTGGACCACACACATGGTTTTTCTCTTGCTCTTTGAATTGGAGCATTTGTATGGTAGATTAAAATTCCGGGAAAATACTGTGTTCCCTATGTATATAGAGAGATATAAAGAATAAGTGAGGGGTTATGTAGAACCTTGACAGTGAAATCTGAGGTGGTGACCTTTTTCTTACTTTTCTATTTCTAGTGCTTAACTCAGGCCTGTACATATAAGTTGTTCAGTAAAATTGAATAGAAAAACCCAAGTCAGTTTTGACACTCACATAACTTTTATAGCCTTTTTTCTAAAGGTAAATTTGTCTTTCAACATTGATATGTTAAACTACATCACCTAAAATATAGGGAAAAGAGGGAAGATCATGTATAATTCACCAACTTGCACAAACAGTATTATTATTGGGCATATTCCCTTTTAATCATTTTTTATTTAATTTTCTTTCAGTTACTTAGATTATTTCTGTGTTGTTAACAGTCACCATAATTTGTCTTTGCTTGATTGTATGACCCTTTACAATCATTCAGAATTAAGCATCATCCTTTAATCACACAAATTTCTCTTTCATCCTCTTCTTTTCCTTCATCCTACTCCTCTAGACCAAAACTCTATGGGGGAGGCACTGTTGCCCCCAGCTTGCTTGGATGCCTGTAATAGTACCACAAACTGGATGCCTTAAACAGCAGAAATATATTGTCTAAGAGATATGGAGATGGAAGTCTGAAATCAAACTGGTGCAGGGGATTCTTCCTGAGGGCCGTGCAGGAGGGATCTGCTCCCGACCTCTCTCTGGCTTGTGGATGGCTGTCTTCATGTTCACATGGCATTCTCCCTGTGTACCCTGTATGCGTCTCTGGATCCAAATATCCCTTTTCCGAAGGTCACCATTCATAGTGGATTAGGACCCACCCTACTGTTGTCACTGTAACTTGATTTACGTCTCCAAAGACCACCTTTCAAAGTAAGACCATACTTGGAGGGCCTGGGAGGTTAGCACTCCAATATATAAAACTTAGAGGAAGGCACAATTCAATCTCTAACACCTCCCATTTATATGTGAGAAAATTGAGGCCCAAGCCAAGTAGCTGGAGATTTGATTTTAGGCCTAAATGACTCTGAGGTCATGTGCTATCATCACATCCTGTTTTCTCCCCATGAACTGAGAATATCATGAAGAAAGGGGAAAAAAAAATCTTCCTTTATCTGAGTTTATTTATCATGAGATAAGTTTGATGGTTATTAACTGATAATTTAACTGAACTTGACCAGTTGAAACCTGTATAAATCATGTTATTTAAAAATAAAGTATAGCATATTATGCTTAGTTAAAATGTTTTATTGCTCTGAAGCATCTGCTAAGCCTGTTACATAGATTCTTCTATTCTTATTTGAAAGTACCAGGGAATACAATGACTGGTAGGCTTTATAGCATCCCAATAATTGTCTGGCAATTGGACCATACTTTATAGCAAAATCAATCAATATTGGATATGGATCACCAATTTTTATCTTGTTTGTCTGTCTTTTCTGTAGATTCCTTTTAGGTTTTTCATTTTCCTTCTCTTGGGTTAGTGACTATGGCAACCTACATGAGAACACCCCTGCCCCCCACCCCCCAACCCCCCCCCCCCCCCCCCCCCCCACACACAAGAAAGC
>SJYC01126701.1:51-57187 GCA_006408675.1 Madoqua kirkii
CTCCTTGGAAGGAAAGTTATGACCAACCTAAATAGCATATTCAAAAGTAGAAACATTACTTTGCTGACTATGGTCCGTCTAGTCAAGGCTATGGTTTTTCCTGTGGTCATGTATGCATGTGAGAGTTGGACTGTGAAGAAGGCTGAGTGCCGAAGAATTGATGCTTTTGAACTGTGGTGTTGGAGAAGACTCTTGAGTCCCTTGGACTGCAAGGAGATCCAACCAGTCCATTCTCAAGGAGGTCAGCCCTGGGATTTCTTTGGAAGGAATGATGCTGAAGCTGAAACTCCAGTACTTTGGCCCCCTCATGCGAAGGGTTGACTCATTGGAAAAGACTTTGATGCTGGGAGGGATTGGGGGCAGGAAGAGAAGGGGACGACCGAGGATGAGATGGCTGGATGGCATCACCGACTTGACGGACCTGTGTGAGTGAACTGAGTGAACTCCGGGAGTTGGTGATAGACGGGGAGGCCTGGCGTGGTGTGATTCATGGGGTCACAAAGAGTCAGACACGACTGAGTGACTGAACTGAACTGAACTGAAGAATTTTCCACAATATATTGTGATCCAGTCAAAGGCTTTAGTATAGTCAACAAAGCAGAAATATATGTTTTTCTGGAATTTCCGTGCTTTATCCACGATCCAACAGACGTTGACAACTTGATTTCTGGTTCCACTGCCTTTTTTAAACCCAGTTGTACATCTGGAAGTTCTCGGTTCACATAATGTTGAAGCCCAGAGATCAAAGAATTAAAGAATTTTGAACATTTCCTTGCTAGCATGTGAAATGAGTATAATTGTATGGTACTTTCAACACTCTCTGACATTGCCCCTTTTGGAGATTGGAATAAAAACTGAACTTGTCCAGTCCTTTTGCTACTGCTGACTTTTTAAAATTAGCTGACATATTGATGCATCACTTTAAGAGCATCGTCTTTTAGGATTTGAAATAGCTCAGCTGGAATTCCATCACCACCACTAGCTTTGCTTTTAGTAATGCTTCCTAAGGCCCACTGGACCTCACAATCCAGAATGTCCAGCTCTAGGTGAGTAATTACTCCATTGCAGTTATCTGAGTCATTAAGACTTTTGGATACTTCTATATATTCTTGCCACCTCTTCTTAACCTCGTTTGCTTCTATTAGGTCCTTATCATTTTTGCCCTTTATCATGCCCTTCCTTGCAAGAAATATTCCCTTGGTATCTCTAATTTTCTTGAAGAGATCTCTGTCTTTGCCATTCTATTGTTTTTTCCTATTTCTTCCCATTGTTTATTAAAGAAATTCTTCTTATCTCTCCCTCCTATTCTCTGGAATTCTGCATTCAATTGGGTATATCTTTCCCTTTCTCCTTTGTGTTTTGCTTCTTTCTTTCCTCAGCTATTTGTAAGGCCTCCTCAGACAACCACTTTGCCTTCTTACATTTCTTTTTCTTTGGGATGGTTTTGGCCCCTGCCTCCTCTACAATGTTATGAATCTCCGTCCATATTTTTTCAGTCACACTGTCTAGAGTTTCTTTCTTTCTTTTTTTTTTGATTGTTTTTATTTATTTTTAAAATATAAGTTGATTTATTTTAATTGGAGGTTACTTTACAATATTGTATTGGTTTTGCCATACACCAACATGAATCCACCACAGGTATACACACGTGTTCCCCATCCTGAACCCCCCTGCCTCCTCCCTCCCCATTGCTTTTTGCCTCTCTTCTTTTCACAGCTATTTGTAAGGCCTCCCCAGACAGCCATTTTGCTTTTTTGCATTTCTTTTCCATGAGAATGGTGTTGATCCGTGTCTCCTGTACAGTGTCATGAACCTCATTCCATAGTTCATCAGGCACTGTCTATCAGAAATTACACATCCTTTATATCACGCCCAGATGACAGCCCAGTCTGCTGAGATCATGGCTTGAGCTCTCACTACCAGCCTGAAGAAATTCCAAAGCACTCTCAGCTGTGTCTGTAAGCTTCCAAACAGCTCTTTCCAAACGGTCGCCCCTGTGTCTGGGATTCTGGTCATGGGCTGTCGTTGCTATTTCTTTAAATTGTGGTGAAGGTGGCTCAGCAGTAAAGAATCCACCTGCCCGTGCAGGTGACGTGGGTTCCATCCCTGGGCTGGGAAGACCCCCTGGAGAAGGAAATGGCAGCCCACCCTAGGCTTCTTGCTTGGAGAGTCCCACGGACAGAGGAGCCTGGCTAAGGCCCTAAGGTCGCAAAGAGTCAGAAATGACTCAGTGACTAAACAACAACAGAATACTCATAACATGAACTTGACCTTCAGAAATGTGTAACTTCAGTGGCATTCAGCAATGCCCAGTGTCGCACGGCCACCAGCACCGGCCAGCTCCAGAACTCGTCCTCACTGCAGATGAAAACGTCGTGGCTGTTTAGAAGCACTCCACACACACACTACTGAATATAAAACAAGTAAACACCAAGGACCTCACGTATGGTGCAGGGAACTCTACCCAGTGTCTTGAAATAACCTATCCTGGAAAAGAATCTGAGAAAGAATAGATATGTGTGTATAACCAAATCACTTTGCTGTGCACTTGAAACTAACCCAGCATTGTAAAGCAGCTATACTTCAATAGCAGCACAAAAGCACTTCTGTTCCCCTCCTGGCAGCAGCGGGCCAGCACCGATCCGCGCCCTGTCTGCAGGCGCCCCTCCTGGCCCTGGCCTGTGAGTGGCGCGAGCTGCGGCCTGGCGCCTGGCCTCTTAGGCTCAGCCTCCTCCTGCACGGCCCCTCCTGCCACAGTGTGTCCTTCCTTTTTATGGCTGAGTGATCGTCCGCTGCACAGAGAGCACATTTGTTTATGGGCAGTTGCTTTAAATTTCATCTACTCAGATGCAAAGCTTGGCCTCTTTCCTCATTTCCAAACAACCCCACTCACAGTCTCCTCGTGGGACTAAGGCCGGTTCACATGGTGAAAGTTAAACCATACACAGTAGATAAAGTGACCAAAAGCACCCAGCAATCAGTGCTCAACAGCATGTTATTAATATTATCATCATGAAAATACGAACCCCTCTAACCTCTTTCCTGTTGTATCCAGCCATTTGTTTTACAAAATACCTTAAATGCAATCAGGGCTTCACAGAAGCACAGAGAAGATGCCTGGGTTAGGTACTTGCAAGGATGCGTAGAATGCATACCCCAGAGGCTCCCAACCTGGGTGCCAGGAAGCCGTGGGGCCTCTGCTATAGAGTCACAGTCAGGAGCTCCAGAGCTGGATCTGCTGCAAGAATTCTCCAGCACTCGGTGGCCACTCACTCTCCCGAACATGTAGGCGTGCTGATTCTCAAATGTGTGCAGTTGCTGGAATGAACAAAAGGTTCAGTTCAGATCAGTTCAGTCCTCAGTCATGTCTGACTCTCCCTGTCCATCACCAGATCCCGGAGTTTACTCAAACTCATGTCCACTGAGTTGGTGATGCCATCCAGCTGTCTAATCCTCTGTCATCCCCTTTTTCTCCCATCTTCAATCTTTCCCAGCATAAGAGTCTTTTCAAATGAGTCAGCTCTTCGCATCAGGTAGCCAAAGTATTAGAGTTTCAGCTTCAGCATCAGTCTTTCCAATGGATATTCAGGACTGATTTCCTTTAGGATGGACTGGTTGGATCTCCTTGCAGTCCAGGGGATTCTCAAGAGTCTTCTCCAACACCACAGTTCAAAAGCATCAATTCTTTGGTGCTCAGCTTTCTTTATAGTGCAACTCTCACATCTATACATGACTACTGGAAAAACCATAGCTTTGACTAGACAGACATTTGTTGGGAAAGTAATGTCTCTGCTTTTTAATATGCTGTCTAGGTTGGTCACAACTTTTCTTCCAAGGAGCAAGTGTCTTAATTTCATGGCTACAGTCACCATCTGCAGTGATTTTGGAGCTCCCCCCCCCCAAATAAAGTCTGTCACTGTTTTCATTGCTTCCTCATCGATTTGCCATGAAGTGATGGGACTGGATGCCTTGATCTTAGTTTTCTGGATGTTGCGTTTTAAGTCAACTTTTTCACTCTTCACTTTCACTCTCAGCAAGACGCGGAACAAAAGGTAGGTCATGCAAAAGCCTTTTCTCATCCTGTGTCTTGACCTAACGATGCTCAGCACATCACTGTCTTCACGTGGCAGTGTTCATGGTGGCGAAGATCAGAAGGCGAAGCATTTCGTCTCCATGTGGAAATCGAACCGTTAACGAGAGTTCATTGAGTTCATCCAGTGAGCTTGGTGCTATCCTAAGCACCACGATGGGGGAGCAGGGATATGAACGCACAGAAGGCAGTTTCTGTAGCTGACACGCTCCTGGATCTGGGAAGAGCAGACCTGTGGGCCAGCGTAATCGTAAAGCGTGTGTCCACACCAGGGCTTCCCTGGCGGGCCAGTGGTGGAGACTGCTTTGCAGTGCACGGGACACTGGTTCGATCCCTGGTCCTGGAAGATCCCCCATGCGATGGAGCAACTAAGCACGTGTGCCAGAACTCCTGAGCCTGGGCGCTGCAGCAAGAGGAGCCGCCGCAGGGAGGAGACCCCCACTGCAGCTGGAGCAGCTGTCGCTGGCCACAGCCAGAGAGAGCCCGCGGGTAGCAGGACCCCACTGCAGGCAGAACTGCCTCAATAATTAAATACAATTATTTTTAAAAATGTGACCACATGAAATTGATCATTGAATTCGTCATATGGATAACAAATGAAATCAGTGTGGACAGACGTCCTCAGGAAAGCTTCAAGGAAGAGTCTGTCTTGAAGGACAGCAAGTTAGACAGAGGCAGGGCACTCCAGACAGGTGGAGGCAGCAACGGATGGCGAGAGCAGGGTGACGGCTGTCCCTGCCTGGCAGCCGGGGTGCGGGCCTCCCGCGTGGCAGTTCACCGGCTGAGCCACAGGGGAAGCCCTTAGCTTGGAGACATGGCAGTCGTCAGAGGACAGTGCACCGGAGTTGCAAGGGCGCCTAATGGGGCCAAAGCCACGCCTCAGAGCAGAAGAGGGTTGCGTGAAAGCTGTGTCCCAGGAGATTCAGCCTGGCTGAGGCCAGA
This sequence comes from Madoqua kirkii, assembly GCA_006408675.1. Lineage (NCBI taxonomy): Eukaryota > Metazoa > Chordata > Mammalia > Artiodactyla > Bovidae > Madoqua > Madoqua kirkii. Next base: position 5,084 of record SJYC01126701.1, read on the forward strand.
GAGCCTGGAGCCCGGGGCCCGCGGGCGTTGATTCCACACTGCGGTCGCTACAGGGAGCCCAGCAAGGACGGAACAGCGGTCTAAACTGAGAGTGGTCTCTCACGACAGAAGATGGGTGTCTTTATCTTCTGCCCTGGAAATGCAAATCTGAATTGTCCAGGCAGGCTGTGGACCCTTTGCCAACTTGCCAGAACTTTCTGCATGCTTCCCAGGTTCAGGAAAAGGCCTCTGCCCTCTGGAAATGGACAAGTGGACTGGAAATTTACCAAGCCGGTTTAACAGATGTCTTCCCACGCTCAGTACTCCTTAAAGCAAAGCCCTTTGTGTGGTGAAGTCCACACGGCCCCATCCTCCTCCCAGGCTTGTTGAGGGCAAAGCGTAGGAGGCTAAGACGCTGGCTTGCTCAGTGAAGCCACAGTCGCTGGCGTAACTACGCCAGAGGGTGCAGCCACCGGCTCACCTGGACCAGTGCCTGACGGCTCACCCTCGTGACCCTGCAGGACGGGTGCACACCCCCAGCGCACACCTCCTGGGATTCTGGTGACGACAGCCTGGCTCCATCAGGAGGGCATGGGCACCTCCTGGGATCTCCCTCACGCCCGCTGTCCCCGAGGGCTGACCTGGGCGATTCCCCAGTGACAGCAGACGTGGTCTCGGGGCTGAGTCACGAAGCCCAGCACCCGCGGACTCTCTGCAGTCAACAGCCCTGCCAGTGGCCCTGTCTCCTAATTAGGGCGGACCTCCCCCAGAGCCGCCCGACCTTCAGGACCTCCTCGCCACCCTCGGCTCAGACGAGAAGTCAGAGCTGATGGTCCAAGGAACCCGGGAGGCAAGGTTTCAGAAAGGTGAGGCAGGTGCTGGCTCAGGAGGAGGCAGCACCTGAAGTGGAGGGCCGAGGCCTGTGGAGGACAGCGCGGTCTCCGCCGGCTCCTGCCCTCAGCATCTGCGGTCACGGGAACCGGGGTCCAGAGGGCGTGAGTGGTCTTTGCCGGGACCCACGGCTCGAGTGGAGCCAGTCTAGGTCCCCCTGCGAGGCCCCAGACCCCCGCAAGCGATTTCAGAAGGCGCTGGACGTACAGCTTCCCTCTCCAAGCTGAGTCAGTGCGGGGCGCAGCGGGGAGGGAGGAAGAGCCTCTGGGGGCCCCCATCTCCAGGCCCCCCCTGCATCCCCGCGGGGACTCCCGGCTTCACACAGAGTCCCCAGGTTACACTTGTCGCCCCTCAGTTCCCACGATGGGGTGTCATTCACTGGGGAGGCAGCCCTGGAGATGAGGGGTTTGGAGGGGGGGGTCCCAGAGGGCACCTGGCCTTGGATGAGGAGCCCCCGCCTGGGTGTGTGCCCACATGCGCATGTCTGTGTTCACGGGGCTGGGCTCTGGGGGCTGAGAGCCACTGTGACCACGCAGACCCTGCCGAGCAGGCCTGCCCCCCACCCCTGGCGGCCCTCCCCTGCGCGCTGGAGGTGCGGTCTGCCTCGGATGGGCCCTGCCCCGAGTGCCCACGTGCCCGAGGCGCTGCCTGCCAGCCACAGCGGCCACGAGCCCCTGGCACTCCAGCTCCCCTGGTTTTCTCTGGAGTGGCAGAGTCACCGCGGCTCCCGGGGATCCCTCAGGCGCTGTGGTTGCAGGCTTGCTGTGGAAGGAGATGCCCCCGAAGGGAAGAAATGCCCCCTAGAGCAGTGGGCTGGGGTTCAGAAGGAGACCAGACTGTCATTTTATGAAGCGAATGCCCACCCCACGGGGTCGCAAAGAGTCGGACACGACTGAGCGACTGAACTGAACCGAACCCCACCCCAGTCGATCGGAACACTGCGCCCAGGCTGCTTCTGCACGTTTGGCGGATCTTTTGCTGTGAATTCCTCGTGGGCAGGGCCCCTGTTTCCTGCTTTGCTGGAGCCCTGGAGCGGGGACCAGCACGCGGCACGCACGCACAGCTCTCGGGTTACTAGCAGCTCCCGGCGGGGCTGGCCTCCCTGGCTTCCCGCTCACCGTCTCCTCCCAGGCCCCTCGTTTGCTCAGCTCCTCCTCGTCCTGGGAAGCCACTCGGTGGTCCCATCTACCCAGGTCGCCCCCTTGGACCACCGGGCTGGGTCAGAGGCTCCGCCCGAGCTGGCAGGAGGCGCGGGCCTCACTTCGGGTACAGGGCGGGGGGCGTCTGCAGGCCAGCACAGATCAGTAAACACTTTCTGAATGGATGAAGATGATTTGTAAGCATGTTCCGGCACAGATCGGATGAATGAGACACCAACCAAGTCCTTGAACTTCTTTGGGGCGTGACCTTCTTGACCTGTGAAAAGGACTCAGGTGACAAGACCGGCTTGCACGGACACTGTCGCAAACTGCTGGAGCCCCTCAGCGCCTCTGCCTTTCAAAGGTGGCTCCCAGGACCTGCAGCCCCCTCTTGTATGGCCCTGCGCTGGGCCCTAGGACCAACCCTGCCCCTCGCCATGGGGAGCTGAAGGGCGCCTAGGTCCATGACTTGTTTAAAAACTGTTTACTGAGGGGGTATCCTGGTGACCCAGTGGTTGAAAACCCACTTTGCAATGCAGGGGGCGTGGGCTCAGTCCCTGGCTGGGGAACTAAGCTCTCACAGGCCCCGGAGGTCGGGGCACAGGTGCTGCAGCTCCGAGCCTCCGCCGCGCCGCTGGGGGGTCCGCACTGCGCACGGAGACCCCGCGCGGCGGCCGACGCCCAGCGCAGCCAAGCAGGGCTGTAGGACGCTCACTGAGCTCCACAAACTGGATGCTTGTGCCCTGCCTCACCCCCGGGTTCATAAGCTGGGGACGGTGCCGCGGGGAATGACCAGGAGGGTGGGCCCGGTCGGACGGGATTAGCGTCCTCACAAGAAGAGAGCTTCCCCACTCTCTCCAGCACGTGGACCAACGGCAGGAAGCGGCCACTAGGAGCCAGGAGGCGAGCCCCCGCCCCGCCCCAGACCTGCTGGCCCGCGGGCTCGGACTCCGGCTCCAGCAGGGCGAGAAGACAGACGCCTGGCAGGTGAGCTCTCAGATCCCCAGCCGAGGACGCAGCCCGGGGCCCCGCACTGGCAGGAAGCGCGGGCTCGGCGCCAGCCGGCAGCGCCGGGGCCCCAGGAGAGAATCGTCTCTCTGAGCCTGCTCGCGGGGCGCTCTGCCCGACAGCCTGGGCCTGGCAGGACCCTGGCGCCCTGCCCTCGGGCGCCCCCAGCCTGGTGGGAGCCTGAACCAGGGCAAAGCAGCGACCCGCCAGAGCTGCGGACGCGCCACGGGCTTCGGGGGCGGGCGCTCCGCGCTGCGCGGAAGGAGAGGGGTGCGCAGGCGTGGCCGGAGCGGCCTTTGACCTGGCCCGCGGGGAGGACGGCGAGGTCGGGCAGGCGCGTCCGCGCGGGGGGACACGGAGGAGGGCGGTCCGCGGCCCGTCCGGGAGAAAGGTCAGCTCGCCTCTCGACTTTCAAAGTCCGCACCCTCACCTCAGTCAGCACAGTCTCAGGCCCTCCCTACATAGTACTTGATAGGAAAAATGAAGTATTTTGAGTACGGAACAGAGCAAAGCTGGGGGGAAAACCATTGCTTCGCTTTCAGTCGGAGCTTCCCCACTCTCCCCCAATTCCAGGCAACTCCAGGGCGCGCCGTCCCGTCCACCACACCGGCAATCAGCCCGTGGGCTTGCGGGGAGGAGAATGCAGGCGGGCCATGACGGGAGCGGCAGGGTGCGGCGCGGGAGGGACCTCGGCAGCAGACAGCGCGGGCGTCCTGCAGGTGTCTCGGGCGCTGAGCGCTGGGGCCGCGGCGGCGAGGGCGGAGAGGCAGAGCTGGTTACAGCCGCGGACGAAGCGAGGGCGGCGGGCTCGGGCCTGAGGGTGAGGGCCGCCGGCCTTGGTGCTCGTCCAGCGCGTCTTCAGCTCCCCGTGTACGTGTGCGGCAGACCACAAGCCTGCGCCTGGTGAAGGTGTGAACGTGCTCGGGGTGGCCCGCGAAGGAGGCCCTCTCCCCTGTCCTGTCCTCACACGGAGGTTTGGTCGAAAGCGGGGACGGGACGTGCAAGGCCTGCAGATCTTTTCAAATAAGCACAACCCGCTCCTCTACCCGATCCACTGAAGGCCTGTGCTGGGGACAGAGAAGCCTATACTGAACATGAACTTCCCTCAGAAATAAAAGGCACAGGAGAAGAACATAGGGAGAAACGACCACACACCAGTGGCCGAGGCCGCCCTCGGACGCCTGGGTACACGCTTGTTCCCCCATCTCCTCACTTGTAGCAGAGGCCACCCTTGGACACCTGGGTACCTGCTTGTTCCCCCCATCTCCTTATTACTTCTCTGCATTCGCCAGTTCTTCAGAGAACACGCTTTACTTTGAAGACCAAAAACCAAAAGCCCCAAAGCCTGAAACCCCAGAACTCCAGTGTGGCCCAGTTCTTGCTTATCCGGGGCTGTCACACCCTCCGGGGGTAGGTGACCTCCTTTCCTAACAACTGCTACTCGAATCCTAGCTGTTGAGGTCAATCTACTGTTTTCAGAAAGAGGCATCTGTTTCTTGGCAGAAAGGCAGGCTGCCCAGTTCAGGGAGTGAATGGGTGAAAAGGATTGTCAGAGAACAGGACTCGGAGGAAGAGACCCACGGGGCTGGTGGGGGCGCTGGTGGGAGACAGGGAAAGCTGTTTCATTCTCCCCACTGTGGCCTCACCATAAAAAGCCAGGCTCTAAAACACTTGTTTTCATGTTCAGGATAAAAGCAGACAGCCAAGTCCCTTGAAAGTAAATGTAGGTCAGCGTTATGAAATTCACTTTTCAAGGGGAACTGAATTTAATTGCTCATTAGCATATCCTTAAAGAAGCTTTTATTGACATTGATATTACCTTTAAAATTAATTAAAACAAAATAGCTCAGTGTTTCAAGGCTCGTCAATGTTTACTGTAACCAGAAAGGCACTAGAAACAGGCTCTGTTTGGCAGGATGTTATGAAAAAGAAATTTATTTTACTCTGCCGTCAGTAATTTCCCGGCTGGGGGGGGCACCCTGGCCCTGAGGCCCAGCGTGTGACTTCCTCCCTGCCTGCAGCCTCACTGGCTCCGAGTCTGCAAAGCCTCAGGCTACTCTGCTTTTCCCTCCTTGCTGCCTTTCCCTGGAGTGCCTCCTCCATCCCTTGCCTCCTCATCCTTCAATCTTAACCCAGTGTCGCCCTCCCTACCCCTCCCAGTGCAGGGGAGTGCAGCAGTTCTAAACCTACAAAGGCTGAGTGCCGAAGAATCGATGCTTTCAAACTGCGTGCTGGAGAAGACTCTTGAGAGTCCCTCGGACAGCAAGGAGATCAAACCAGTCCATCCTAAAGGGCATCAACCCTGAATATTCATTGGAAGGACTGATGCCAAAGCTCCAATACTTTGGCACCAAAGAGCTGACTCATTGGAAAAGCCTCTGATGCTGGGAAAGATTGAAGGCCGGAGGAGAAGGGGATGCCAGAGAAGGCGATGGTTGGGTGGCATCATCGACTCGATGGACATGAGTCTGAGTGAACTCTGGGCGCTGGTGATGGACGGGGAGGCCTGGTGTGCCTCCCTGCGTCCATGGGTCACAAAAGTCGGACACGACTGGGTGACTAAGCGCGGCACGGCAGTTGCTCTCCATCCATCTGGACGGCCCGCCTTCCTCGGAGATTTCCTGGTTTTTCCTGAAAGCTCTTACAGAAGTTAGAGCGAGCAGGAATCAGGAAGATCGGGTTCAGACTGGATTCCTTCTACGGTTGTGTGCTTTTGGGCAACTGATTTAACCTCTCTGGCTCAGTTTCCCGAGCTGGATGTAAACTGGTCTTCAAGTCTCAGCATGCTACGGGCAGAGACGGAGTCACCGGTTTCCCTAGTGTTCGTCCCTACCTTCTCAAATAGGGCCCTTGTTGTTGCTGTTCAGTCACTAAGTTGTATCTGACTCTTTGCAACCCCATGGACGCACACCAGGCCTCCCTGCCCATCACCAACCCCCGGAGTTCACTCCGACTCGTGTCCACTGAGTCGGTGATGCCATCCAGCCATCTCGTCCTCTGCTGTCCCCCTGTGCTCCTGTCTTCAATCTTCCCCAGCATCAGGGTCTTTTCCAGTGAGTTGGCTCTTTGCATCAGGTGGCCAAAGTATTTCCTATCAAAGCTTCCCTCAGCAGCTTCTGGGGTCATGCTGTCCCTCACCGTCGTCTAGCCAGGCACCATGGCCTCTTGCTGATGCCCTGGGTCCAGATACCACCCGTGATCAAATCAGGGTCTTTTCCAGTGAGTTGGCTCTTTGCATCAGGTGGCCAAAGTATTTCCTATCAAAGCTTCCCTCAGCAGCTTCTGGGGTCATGCTGTCCCTCACCGTCGTCTAGCCAGGCACCATGGCCTCTTGCTGATGCCCTGGGTCCAGATCCCACCGTGATCAGAGCGGTTTTCTCAGTCGTCTGGATGACTTGGGAGGGAGATTGCCTTGTCCCGTCCACAGTTCACTGTTAGCAGAGCGCCAAAGCCGTCCACGTGTGGCCCCATACGGAAGAGCGTTTCTGGTAAAACGAATCCTCTCGCCTCCACCCCGCAGAGTTCAGAGAGGACATCACTGGGGGCTGAGCCAGAAAATGCCTCAAGGCTCCTGCCGGGAGGCCAGCGTCAGAACTGCTCAGCTTCTCCGGTGACCCTGACATTCTTATCAGGGAAATCACTTTGTGCCTGGCTGGGCTGCTGCTTCTCCTGGGATCTGCACTCCCGAAGGCTCATTAGCTGCCCCTGCAAACAGTCCTCTGTTGAGACATCCAACCCATTAACTCTGACTTGCGGTAAGACCACCTCCCTCCCCTGGCCCCACGACAAGTCGCAGGGTCAGTGACTCAACCCAGCTTTCGTTTGCATTAAAGGGCATCTTAAACTCAAGCTCGCAGAGCTCAGCTCTCACTGACACACAGAGCCGAGTGCCTCCTGGATCTCTTTCCACGGTGACCTGCTTCTTCTCACTCGAGAGGACAATCATGAACGGGGACAACATCCCCACACGTAGCCTTATCGGAAAACATGCACCAGGGGCTTCTGGAATTTTCCCAAGCGTAGGTATGCGAGGGTTAGGCAGTGTCTGCGGCATCCACTTCCCCTCAAAGGGGCAGCTGTGTCTGCGCTGTGAACAGCCGGCCCTGCACAGCTGTGCCCCAAGGTTCAAAGTCATGCTCCCATCTGGCTTTGCCCTGGGAGAAGGGGGTACGCCCTCGGTCCAGGTGAGTACCCCCACATCTGTGCCGTTACCATTTCCCAGTGTGAAGCACTCTGCAAATACACTCATAATCACTGCACAGTCCTACACCATAAAACATGATTTATTTAACCATTCTATTGTTAAGCAAATACGTCATTTTCAAAGGGTTTGCTCTTAGAAAAATTGCTTCTATCGTATTTGCACAGGAACCTTTGAACCATTCAGTATGAAATGTACACAGGAATCAGGAAACAGTGACAAAGCCGAGCCTGCCTGGGGAGGAGGCCGTAACCCCTCGACCGAAAGAAACTTAGAGGTCCCTGCTCTTCTGGCAGCTCAGTTGAATTAGAGCTCGGTGTAAGCTGGACGCCACAGCTCTCCATCAGCTTCTCAAAAGACCGTATGGCCTAAAGGGGGTTTTTTCTGACCAGCACATAAATGGAGTTCCTGAAAACTAACAAGGGTCCATGTCTTCTGCAATTGTTTCCTCAGGTCATCCCGGGAGGATGACGGAGTCAGGATAGAGGAGTCACTGTCACATACCCAGGCTCACGTCCTTTCTTAATATTCCTTGATATTTCAGGTGTTTTGTTATTTAAATGTGTTTAATGAAACAAAATAAACTGCATTCCATTGCATCAGATGGAATGACATCAACCCCAAAACGACTGGCAGGCAATTTCACCACAGAGTAACCTTGGGATATTTCTAAGGCTTATTTCCGGTCCCTACCTGGTACCTACTATTCAAATACATCGTTAATTTCTCCAGCAGAGGCGATAGTTTATTTGCAATTACAATGCCACTCCCCTGCACGTTACTTCACTTGGTTCTTGGAACAGTACTATGAAGTGCAAACACTGTTTTTGTATCTCAGTTTATAGGGGCAGGAGCTCCGGCTCAGCGACGTCAAATGGTTTCTGGCCACGTCCCAGGCTCCAGGAAGGGCTCTCGCTGAGCCTGCCCCTGTCACTGGTCCTCGGCGTGTGGGGACTCACCTGCCCCCAACACCCATATCGAGGGTTCACGGACCTTTCTGCTGTGCCGTGGGCTCTGTCATCCAAAGGGAGGAAGATTCCTTTGAGCAAAATGACTCCAGAGAAAAAAAAGGAGAGAAAGCAGCTGGCTTGGGCTCTAAGAGAGGCCGTGGGGCTGTGAGCCTTAAGAGGAGTGGAAACTGCAGCTGGGCCAGCGCCCCGAGCACCCGGGCCCGGGGGGGCCCAGCGCCCGCGTGCTCTGACGGCCTCTGCGACCGGCGGGGCCCTGGCCGGCTTTCGCTTTCTGCTCCTTCTAGACCTTTCAGGTTTTCTCTCCAAGTGCGATGTCGATCGCTGCAGCTGGTCTACAGTCACAGCTCAATTATTTGCCATTTTACCTCATTACCCAATAATACGTTTTACTCAATAATCTGAATTTTGATGTTTCTTGGAAAATTGGAAGGTGAAGCTAAGGCTGGCGAGCATGCTTGTGTGGCGGCAACTGGCCGCGGCTGAGGAGTGACCGTCACCTCGAATGAAGTGTGGGTCCCCTTCCGCCCCTCCTCCCCCAACTTTATTTCTCTAGCTTATGGTAAGCATTTGAGCTGGGAATCTTCGAAGAAACGAATATGCTCCTCAGATACTGTAAGCACTTAAAGGGAACAAATCTATCGTGCCTGTTGACAAACAGGCCCAGGTTTCTCATCCTTTTTCTTCCTTTAAATACTTGCCTAGCTGCATGGGATCCTGCTTGCAGCCCGTGGGATCTAGTCTCCTGACCAGGGATGGAAGCCAGGTCCCCCGCGTGGGGAGCCGGAGTCTTAGCCGCTGGACCACCAGGGATGTTCCTCTCTTCCTTCCCGATTGACCCGAACCACACGGCTGCTAGGATGCTCTTGTGCGAGCAGGGACCTCGGCTTCGGAATTCCAGGGAGGGTCTGAGTCCAGGCTCTGCATTCATTGCCTCGGTGACACCAGGGAAGAAAAAGTCAGGGTCTGGATGCGTGCAACAAACCGCAGGAGCACAAGAGGCTCGGCTGCAGTCTGGAGTGCACACAGAGGGACGCAGTGGGGGAGGCTGGCCTTCCAGCCCGGATGTCCGCGAGGCTCCGATGCGCCACCGCAGGTGGCAGAGGGTGTGAGATCAGGGCGGTTAACTGCGAGTCTGCATATGGAACATGCTCCTACCCATCTCACCCCACCCCTCAGGTGAGGTCTCTAGCACACCCAGAAAAGTAGTCAGACTCCACTCTCAAAAAAAAAAAAAAAAAGGCCCAGCGCCCGCGTGCTCTGACGGCCTCTGCGACCGGCGGGGCCCTGGCCGGCTTTCGCTTTCTGCTCCTTCTAGACCTTTCAGGTTTTCTCTCCAAGTGCGATGTCGATCGCTGCAGCTGGTCTACAGTCACAGCTCAATTATTTGCCATTTTACCTCATTACCCAATAATACGTTTTACTCAATAATCTGAATTTTGATGTTTCTTGGAAAATTGGAAGGTGAAGCTAAGGCTGGCGAGCATGCTTGTGTGGCGGCAACTGGCCGCGGCTGAGGAGTGACCGTCACCTCGAATGAAGTGTGGGTCCCCTTCCGCCCCTCCTCCCCCAACTTTATTTCTCTAGCTTATGGTAAGCATTTGAGCTGGGAATCTTCGAAGAAACGAATATGCTCCTCAGATACTGTAAGCACTTAAAGGGAACAAATCTATCGTGTCTGTTGACAAACAGGCCCAGGTTTCTCATCCTTTTTCTTCCTTTAAATACTTGCCTAGCTGCATGGGATCCTGCTTGCAGCCCGTGGGATCTAGTCTCCTGACCAGGGATGGAAGCCAGGTCCCCCGCGTGGGGAGCCGGAGTCTTAGCCGCTGGACCACCAGGGATGTTCCTCTCTTCCTTCCCGATTGACCCGAACCACACGGCTGCTAGGATGCTCTTGTGCGAGCAGGGACCTCGGCTTCGGAATTCCAGGGAGGGTCTGAGTCCAGGCTCTGCATTCATTGCCTCGGTGACACCAGGGAAGAAAAAGTCAGGGTCTGGATGCGTGCAACAAACCGCAGGAGCACAAGAGGCTCGGCTGCAGTCTGGAGTGCACACAGAGGGACGCAGTGGGGGAGGCTGGCCTTCCAGCCCGGATGTCCGCGAGGCTCCGATGCGCCACCGCAGGTGGCAGAGGGTGTGAGATCAGGGCGGTTAACTGCGAGTCTGCATATGGAACATGCTCCTACCCATCTCACCCCACCCCTCAGGTGAGGTCTCTAGCACACCCAGAAAAGTAGTCAGACTCCACTCTCAAAAAAAAAAAAAAAAGAAAAGGACCTCCCTGGTGGCCCAGTGGTTGGGGATCTGCCCACTGAAGCAGGAGACGCAGGTTGGATCCCTGGTCTGGGAAGATCCCACAGGCTGAGGGCAACGAGCTGCAGCACGACCACGGAGCCTACGCTCGGGAGCCATGCCCTGCAAGAGCAGCCAGCGCTGCAACAGAGACGCAGCACAGCCGTAAGCAAGTAAGAACAAGCAGGAGCACAAAGTGTCCACAGAGCGCGGACTCAGCGCACCCAGCCTCAGGGCTCCCAGGCACCGAAGCCTTCCTTCCGATCAGCCAGCCCAAGCACACGGAACTCCCAGCCATTTTTCTGGGCTTCATTTTTAATTAGAGACGGACAGTGAAGAGTCTCTGGGCATTTGAAGAGAAGACTTACAACAAAAGAGAGAGACTAAAGTAAACGGGGAAAAAAAACCCACGCCTGGAGGAAGCAGTGGTTTTGAGGAAGAGAACCCAAAGTGAAAGCAAACTAAACGCAACGGTCCAGTTAATTTATTCGGAAAGACTCAGGAAGCGCTTCCATCCGTAAAGAACAGGGCGCCCTGCCAAGCGCCCGAGATAAGCCCTTCTAAGGTGAAAGCGCAACAGTTATAAAAGGATCAACAAAAAATTACGGCACTCTGTCTGAAAGTAGAACCAAAAAGCAAAGAAATTTTAAAAAGTAGAAAGTAAGATGTAGAAAATAGAGAAATTTGAACATCCAACTAAGAGTAGACATAGAAAGAGGGAGGAAGGAGTGTCAGTGGAGAGGACAGTGCCAGAGAAACCCCCCCGAGAGCTGTGCGGCGCTGGGGGCCACACCGCTCCAGACAGTGCGTGCACTGAGGGGTAAGCGCAGAGTTTGAAAAACAGCCCCACCCAGTCACATAATCTGATTTTAAATACCAAAGAAAAAGAGAACAATTCAAAAAACTTGCAATTAAAAAAAAAGTAATTGAAAGAGCAATGAAAAAAATAATGAAAATAAAGCAGACTTCTCATTAGCAGCACTGAATGCTGGAGGCTAAGAGTGTGGGGGAAACCTGGTGGCCAGTGGTCTGACTCCACGCTTCCACTGTCGAGGGTCTGGGTTCGTCCCTGGCTGGGGAACTAGGGTCCCATAAGCCACACAGTGAGGGCAAAAAGAATGAAAGAGGCAGGGGTGTGATGCCTTCAGTAATCTGGAAGAAAATGATCTTCACCCTACAGTGCTGTCCCAGCCAAACGGACACCCCAGTGGGAGTGTAGAATAAAGATCTCTGGGGACAAACAGGGCCCAGAAAGTTGACCCCTCATACATCGTTTCTTAGGAAGGCACAGGAAAGTGAGCTGCAGGAAAAGAAAGGCATCATCTAGAAGTGGGGGACGTGGATCTTGGAAAGCCTGGAAACCCACGGAGGCAGCCACGGAGGGAAGTCCCGTCCCATCAGCTGTGCTCTCTGCAGCAGGAGGGTATCCGGCCTCAGAGGAGAGGGCTTAAAAGCGCAGCGGAACACCTGCTTGGATGCAATCGCGGGGGAGAATGAGCCATGGTAAAGAAAAATGTAGCGAGATGAAAGAGAGGCAAGCAGAAAATTCAGGGGAAAAACTGTGTCATAAAAGCGAGAGCAAGCTTCACAAACATTCTGCTTCTTCAGAGAACAATGTGTACTGAGTCACAGTGGAAATGCTATTAAGTGACTTTCATTTTTTTTAGGATTGGTTTGTGGGAGAGTTGGCTGTAATTAAGAGTAGAGCATATCTGTTCTTATCCTTAAAACTGTAAATGGCGGAAGCTGGGAGGTGGACGTGGAAGTGAAGTGTAGCGATGCTGTGACCTTCATCTTAGAAAGCGAGCAGTCGGGAGGCACAACCCTAGTTAATGGAGCAGGAAATAAAAGGCCAACACTGACACAGTAACCTACAGAAAACAAAGGAGCCGCATAATCGCATAGAGAAGGGGGTCCTGGTGAAAATGACCTGCTGCTGCTGCTGCTGCTGCTGAGTCGCTTCAGTCGAGTCCGACTCTGTGTGACCCCACAGACAGCAGCCTGCCAGGCTCCCCGTCCCTGGGATTCTCCAGGCAAGAACACTGGAGTGGGTGCCATTTCCTTCTCCAGTGCATGAAAGTGAAAAATCAAAGTGAAGTCACTCAGTTGTGTCCGACTCTTCGCGACCCCATGGACTGCAGCCCACCAGGCTCCTCTGTCCATGGGATTTTCCAGGCAAGACTACTGGAGTAGGGTGCCATTGCCTTCTCCGGAAAATGACCTAAATCTGTATTTATCATAAGAAAAAAAAAATATATGAAACCAATTATAGTAATGCAAGCATATTATTTACAGCTATCAAGATACCCCAGAAGAATTATCGAAAAGAGCTAAGATGATTGTTTCCGAGGGATGGAACTGGGAGAGAAAGACTGGGTGGGGCGGGGTATTTTCTAGTTCCTGTCTACCTGGCCTCCCACCACATTGCTTTCCTATCCACTCCCCTGTGTGTTCCTAACCCCTCCCCTTCACCTCCAGCTTCCTGACTCAGACTTGTCTATTTATCCATGTAAAACCAAATTTTTGTTTGTTGTTTTCAAGCCAACTGGTGCAAAAGGCATAATCTGATCCAATGCCTCCACAAACATCTAATCCCAAGCTGGAGTCTACAAAACGGCCCATTTCTCACAGCTCACGTGGGGCTCCCAGAGGTCCTCTGAGCTCCGCAGATCGCAGAGTGAGCCCGGCACGGGGACGGGTGGGGCTGAGGGATGGGACTCCGGCTCTGCATGTCTGCCGTGGAGAAAGACGCGCGCTACTTTCTTCGTTTCGCTTTCTCTTTTTAACAGGAAGTATAGCTGCTTTGGGTTCCCCAGGTGGCCCAGTGGCAGGGAATCCCTCTGCCAATGCAGGACATGCAGGTTCGATCCCTGCGTCAGGAGGATCCCCTGGAGGAGGAAATGGTGACCCGCTCCAGTGTTCTTGTGCGGAAAATTCCACGGACAGAGGAGCCTGGCGGGCTGCAGTCCACGGGGTCACAAAGAGTCAGACGTGACTGAGCGTGCACACAGACACACGCGTGGCTGCTTCACACTGCTGTGTTGGTTTCGGCTGTGCGAACTGCGTCAGCTCTAAGTGTACGCATATACACCCCTTCCCCTTGGCCCTCTCTCCCTCCCGCACGTGCGATTCCATCCACCCAGACCACCAGCACCAGCGGGGCCCCCGGCAGGCTCCGAGCGATGTCCACAGGAGGCAGCGCGCGCTGGTTTCTCTTTTGCGGGGTAACAGATGAGCATGACCCGCAGCAGTCGCTCTCTCACGGCTCTGCAGGGCAGCACGCGCCAGATCACGTGGGCTAGGGTCTCACAGGCTGGGATCAAGGTGCAGGCCAAGCTGGGCTTCTCCAGGGTGCTCCGGCAAAACCCCTGCTCCAGGGTGCATTCACGCCACGGGTGGAGCTCAGGTCCTTGCAGGCCTAGGGCCGAGGGCCTGCTTTTCTTGCTTGTGGTTGGCAAAGGCTGCTATCAGCTCTGGGAGGCTGGCTCAAGGGTGGGCCTTTGCAGGCGCCCGTCTCCATCTTAAAGCCAGCATCAGGGGATCTACTGGCATTGAAGCCTTGCCACGCTTTGAATCTTGTCTCTTCTCCTACCAGCTAGAGAACACTCCCAGCATTTCCGTGCTCACACCACTAGGTTAGGCCCGCCCTGCTCATCTCCCAAAGTTAAAGTTGACTGCTTAGTGACCGTAATTACACTTGTGAAACCCTCTCTTGCCATGTAGCATCCCCTAACCACAGGAGTCCCACCTGAGGACAAAGGCCACGGGGCCGTTTTACTGTTCCACCACACTACTCGGAGAGTGACTATTACTTTTATATGTCATGTGTTTTCTGATAAAAATAATGCAAAAGTACAAAGAGGAAGTTTAAAAAAAAAAACACAAAAAAATATGCCCCAAATCTCACTTCCTAGAAACAGCCATCAACATTTGGAATACATTATCTCAACAGGCCTATGTGCTCAGAGGTGGAGGAAAAAGAACAGCAGACAGCAGCAGGATTTTATTCTACAAATTACTTTTAACTAAAATGATGAAAAATACCCCAGAAGAATTATCGAAAAGAGCTAAGATGATTGTTTCCGAGGGATGGAACTGGGAGAGAAAGACTGGGTGGGGCGGGGTATTTTCTAGTTCCTGTCTACCTGGCCTCCCACCACGTTGCTTTCCTATCCACTCCCCTGTGTGTTCCTAACCCCTCCCCTTCACCTCCAGCTTCCTGACTCAGACTTGTCTATTTATCCATGTAAAACCAAATTTTTGTTTGTTGTTTTCAAGCCAACTGGTGCAAAAGGCATAATCTGATCCAATGCCTCCACAAACATCTAATCCCAAGCTGGAGTCTACAAAACGGCCCATTTCTCACAGCTCACGTGGGGCTCCCAGAGGTCCTCTGAGCTCCGCAGATCGCAGAGTGAGCCCGGCACGGGGACGGGTGGGGCTGAGGGATGGGACTCCGGCTCTGCATGTCTGCCGTGGAGAAAGACGCGCGCTACTTTCTTCGTTTCGCTTTCTCTTTTTAACAGGAAGTATAGCTGCTTTGGGTTCCCCAGGTGGCCCAGTGGCAGGGAATCCCTCTGCCAATGCAGGACATGCAGGTTCGATCCCTGCGTCAGGAGGATCCCCTGGAGGAGGAAATGGTGACCCGCTCCAGTGTTCTTGTGCGGAAAATTCCACGGACAGAGGAGCCTGGCGGGCTGCAGTCCACGGGGTCACAAAGAGTCAGACGTGACTGAGCGTGCACACAGACACACGCGTGGCTGCTTCACACTGCTGTGTTGGTTTCGGCTGTGCGAACTGCGTCAGCTCTAAGTGTACGCATATACACCCCTTCCCCTTGGCCCTCTCTCCCTCCCGCACGTGCGATTCCATCCACCCAGACCACCAGCACCAGCGGGGCCCCCGGCAGGCTCCGAGCGATGTCCACAGGAGGCAGCGCGCGCTGGTTTCTCTTTTGCGGGGTAACAGATGAGCATGACCCGCAGCAGTCGCTCTCTCACGGCTCTGCAGGGCAGCACGCGCCAGATCACGTGGGCTAGGGTCTCACAGGCTGGGATCAAGGTGCAGGCCAAGCTGGGCTTCTCCAGGGTGCTCCGGCAAAACCCCTGCTCCAGGGTGCATTCACGCCACGGGTGGAGCTCAGGTCCTTGCAGGCCTAGGGCCGAGGGCCTGCTTTTCTTGCTTGTGGTTGGCAAAGGCTGCTATCAGCTCTGGGAGGCTGGCTCAAGGGTGGGCCTTTGCAGGCGCCCGTCTCCATCTTAAAGCCAGCATCAGGGGATCTACTGGCATTGAAGCCTTGCCACGCTTTGAATCTTGTCTCTTCTCCTACCAGCTAGAGAACACTCCCAGCATTTCCGTGCTCACACCACTAGGTTAGGCCCGCCCTGCTCATCTCCCAAAGTTAAAGTTGACTGCTTAGGACCGTAATTACACTTGTGAAACCCTCTCTTGCCATGTAGCATCCCCTAACCACAGGAGTCCCACCTGAGGACAAAGGCCACGGGGCCGTTTTACTGTTCCACCACACTACTCGGAGAGTGACTATTACTTTTATATGTCATGTGTTTTCTGATAAAAATAATGCAAAAGTACAAAGAGGAAGTTTAAAAAAAAAAACACAAAAAAATATGCCCCAAATCTCACTTCCTAGAAACAGCCATCAACATTTGGAATACATTATCTCAACAGGCCTATGTGCTCAGAGGTGGAGGAAAAAGAACAGCAGACAGCAGCAGGATTTTATTCTACAAATTACTTTTAACTAAAATGATGAAAATTAATTTTCTAAAAAAAAACCACCCGAAATAAAATGGAAGGAATTGCTGAACTTCGGCTAAATGTTTCTGTACCACAAACATTCTTGAAGCATCCCCTTGAAAGATGATAAGAAACATTAATATAAGGATCACCAAGAAGTTGGAATCAGGCTTGCTTAAAAGGCTACAGTTCACGCATTCCATTTTTCAGAGTGACTATTTCCCTGCCATTACAGACGAGTGAACTTACATACTTTTAAGTTCTCCTACTGCCTTTTGTCTCGACATCCACATTTTTGTTAGGTCTATAGTTATTTTTACACTGTAAGAGTTTGGAAAATCTACATTTTTCTCTTAGCCTTCAACCCCATAGCTGCTGAAACAACTCCACAGTTAAAACCATTCAAAACTCACCTTCAGCAGCTTTTCTCTATTCTCAGCTCTCGATTTGTTTTGATTCATTTTTCAGTTAACTGGGTTTAGGCATAAAGACTTTCAAGAATGTGCAAAGCCCAGGTTTTCAATGTGCGAGACCGCCAACAGCCTTTCTACTTAAAGGGCGACTCGGCAGAAGATAAAACTCGTCGGCCACACCCTCACACTCTTGACTCCTGCAGGCTTGCTTGTAATTCCACGGGTGCTGGCCTGGCATGTGCAGCCGCTGACCACGTGACACGGTGTGCGCCGTCTGCGCGCCGACTCAGTCCTTCCTTCCAGTTAGGTTCCTTCTACCGCTCTGTTTGTCCTGAGTGCTTCTCCAGGCATGCCATCATTCTTGGGCTGGGTCTCCACAGTTTACTTTCTGTAACTGTCACGCTTCTGAATAATGTGAAGCGCTTCTCTGTCCTTTTCCGTATTGTTCTGCTGTGCTTTACCTGCTCAATTTATTTTCGGTTGATCCCACTCTTTCCTTTCTTGAGTTCTGCCACTTGGCTTTACCCTCTTTTGTTGCTATATAATTTCTTATTTGTACCTCAGAGCCTTCTCTTTGGGACTTCTAAAAAATTCTGTAATTTCTCCAATGAGATGGAGAATTACTGCTAAAGAAGAGCACAGGACGGTAAAGAATCTGCCTGTGATGCGGGAAACACAGGTTTGAACCCTGTGTTGGGAAGATCCCCGGAGAAGGAAATGGTTACCCATTCCAGTATTCTTGCCTGGGAAATTCTGTGGACAGAGTAGCCTGGTGGGCTACAGTCCATGGGGTCACAAAGAGTTGGACGTGACCGAGTGACTAACACTTCTCAAGAGCATGGGAAGAGGTGGAAGAAGGCCATAGAGACGCTGGGTAGCTTTACCTGGTGTGATCCCAAGTCTGTTCATTTCCTGTCCATAGAGAACGTCTCTCGGGCTCTCAGGTTTGGGTGCTGAAGTTTCCCGAGCCCCCAGCAGGGCCCTCCTCACCTGGACTCTCGGCAGCGACCTAGCAATCCCCTTTCCATCGGCTTCACCTCTGGCCTCCAGGAGATGTCTTTGGCTCGGAGGCCAGGTCACATGTAATAGAAACAAGCAACTGTCAGCCTGGTTTCCCTTAATGTCGACCTTCTATGCTGCCATCCTGTTTTGCTTCTGTGAGAACACTACCCGTTTATTCTGGGGCCCCTGGATCTTGTTGAAAGAAAGACAGTGAAGTCGCTCAGTCGTGTCCGACTCTGCGACCCCATGGACTACAGCCTACCAGGCTCCTCTGTCCATTCGATCTTGTTACTCAAATCTAAACTGCAGTCACTTGGGTACCACTTCTCAATTTTGATCTCATCTGCATATCATCTCTGTTACAGTAAACATTCTTTTTTGAACCAATTCCCAATTCTTACTTATTTAAAATGGAAGCATATCATTACTATAAATGAAAAGCCAGTATCACTGGCTGTAAATAGGAAGTATGGAGAAGGCAATGGCACCCCACGCCAGCACTCTTGCCTGGGAAACCCCATGGATGGGGGAGCCTGGTGGGCTGCAGTCCATGGGGTCACTAAGAGCCGGACATGACTGAGCGATTTCACTTTCACTTCTCACTTTCACACATTGGAGAAGGAAATGGCAACCCACTCCAGTGTTCTTGCCTGGAGAATCCCAGGGATGGAGGAGCCTGGTGGGCTGCCGTCTGTGGGGTCACAGAGTCGGACACGACTGAAGCGACTCAGCAGCAGCAGCAGCAGCAGCAGCAAATAGGAAGTAACTATTATAAGGTAATGAAAACACAGCAAAGACAGTAAGTTCTAGCTAGATACACTTGTCTGAGGTCTGTATTTTTCTAGTTAGAAAGAGAGATTAGTATAGATGAGAAATAAGTTAAAGGCCACTGGCATCAAATCAAGGCTGTCTTCTTGATGTTATCACAAATGAAACCTAGCTCCAAAAGGATCAGCTTTTCATTACACTATTTGATATAATTAAATGACTCTCTATGTATCACCTAGACTTACCTCCTGTTCCCCCAGCAACGGAAGATCCCCCTGGCCTTTGGGAAATCCCACTCCAATTCAAGGATCCATGATTTGGTCCCTTGGGAGTATGACGCCAACATCTAAGAAAATGAGTTTCCGGCTCAAGGCTGGAGGCAGTGTGTGTTGGCTCCACATTTCAGCAACTTCAGGGCAGAATTTTAGTGTTTGGCAGGCACACTTCACGGTTTGTGGCTTGAGGTTTTGAGAGTTTCCTTGCTCATTAAAAGTGGGGCCTTTTCTGTGTTTTTGCTTTGCTTTGCTGTTTGTTGCTTCCGGATTTGGGGGTGTGTGTGAGCAGGAAGGGAGTGAAACGTCTTGGCTAACTCTAACTGGATCTGCTTGCGACGCGCGTGCCTCTATGGCCTCTCCCAGCTGTGCTCGGGTTGGCACAGGTCCACACAGCTGGATCTCAGACTCGATCCTCAGACTCAGTCAAGGGCTCCGCAGTGGCCTCATTCAGAGGGTTCAATATGGGACGCCCGGAAGTAGAACGAGAAACCGTCTAAATGCTCTTCCCCCATCACAGGATTTCCTTCCCAGCTGTGCCCTCCAGGTGTGTGTGGCTTCCCAGCCTCCTCGCTGAGAACAGTGGCAACACAGCCATTCCCGCGGTGGACAGCTGGCTTCTGAGTGTGAGCGTCACACTGCCTGACTCCCGGCCTCTGCGCCTACAGAGCGCCCCGCACCTGTCCTGAGTCTATGTCACACACGGAGGTTCTGACACAGCCAAAACAATCTAGATGATGACAGCGTCACTTTTTGTTTTTGTAAAGAGGATCTTCCCAGGTGGTGCGGTGGTGAGGAATCCACCTGCCCACGCAGGAGGTCCAAGAGTCGCGGGTTTGATCGCTGGGTTGGGAAGATCCCCTGGAGAAGGAAACTGCAACCCACTTTAGTGTTCTTGCCTGGAAACGTCCACGGACAGCGGAACCTGGCAGGGTACAGCCCATGGGGTCATAAAGGGTATGAGGTGGTGAGATGGGAGATTCCCAGTTCTTATAAAGTCAAAGATGACGAGCTTGCAGCTCACACTGTGTGAAAACGGGCTCGCTAGGTCTCGAGGGCTTACACAGCCAGGCTCTCCGCCGCTACTGCGCTACAGTCCCCCTGAGCCCCGTCTAAGGGTAAGAGGCCCACACGGCGGGATGCATGGACACAGGCCCACCAGACAACAGCTGAGCGGGAGCCCCACTCCAGCCCCGAGTACCGGCAAGCCTGGTGGAAGGCCACTCCTGGGGACAATCCTATTTTCAGGCTCACACCTCTGTCACTCTTCCCAGCCTTGGCAGAAACTTGACTTTCTCCTGGATGCCCTGTCCTTCCCAGCCCTGTCATGCAGGGATCTGCTTTCCCTACCTGTACCTCTCTCAGGGCAGGAGGGGGAGCTGCACCCGGAGCCCTGTCCACCCTCTGACTCCTCCTCAACATACTTCTTCCTGCAACTCCAGCCATCCACTCACCGTGCGTATGCTTAGTCGCTCAGCTGTGTGACTGTGTGACCGTATGGACTGGAGCCCGCCAGGCTCCTCTGTCTATGGGATTCTCCAGGCAAGAACACTGGAGCGGGCTGCCACTTCCTCCTCCAGGGCATCTGTCTGTGGAATTTCCCACCAAGAACACTGGAGTGGGCTGCCATTTCCTCCTCCAGGGCATCTTCCCCACCCTGGGATCGAACCCGAGTCTCCTGTGTCTCCTGCAATGGCAGGTGGAGTCCTCACCACTGAGCCGCCTGTGAAGCCTCTCACGTAGCTGCCTCCTCAGGTAAGCCCCGCCCACCCATTTTATTTGGCATTTTCAACCACTGATTTTTAATTTTCCTTCCTCCTCTATCTGGCATCATCGCTACCTCTGAAAAGTTGCCACTGTTTCCAAACTTCAACTTGTTCTTACTTACCGTCCTCTGCTCTAACGGTTTGCATGTTAGAGCTGCACATTGCAAAGTTGGCTCTACATTATAATCTTTTGGGAGCTTATAAAAGAATAATAGTAAAGTCCAGGCTCTGCTTCAGAGCAACTAACTCACACTTTCCAGGGACGGAAATGCATATATGCATTTCAAGCATCCCAGCTGACTCCAGTGTGCAGCCAAGCCTGGGAAGGGCTGTCTCGCTCGCCTCCGTCGCTCCGGTTGCTGTCTCCACCCCGGGCTCCCAGGTGAGCAGTTCGGGGCTGGCTGCACTGCCCTCTCAACCAGCTGGGGCTCCAGGCCACTCGTCTCAGCCAGGCTGTGGCCCAGCTGCCCATCCTAAACCCTGCCTGAGCCGCCCGGGCTAGTCAGCGACCACCCAAGCTGCCCCATGGCACCTATTTTCTACAGTGACTGTTTCAAGCTGTTTCCACTATCCTTAAATCCCAAATCCATCTCATCCCATCTCCCCTACCCCGCAGCACAGGGCTGGACTGTCTGAATTGTCTGTCTGAAATTTTTGCTACATGTGTGCACATTTGTATAGTTTTTAGCTATTTACAGGTGGGATCAGCTCACAGAGCCTATTCCTGCTTTACTGAGATTATATCCACAATTAGCGAGCCTTTTTATACCTACTCTTTGTTTTAAAAACTTATTTATCTTTAATTGAAAGATAGCTGCTGGATGGAATCTTGCTGTCTTCTGCCAAACGTCAACGTGGCTCGGCCCAGTGTGCCTGCTCTTCAAGGCATGCTTCCTGCTTTCTCTCCCATTCACTTGACAAACATTCACTGGAAGCCTCTGTTGGGTTTCGGCCAGTGTGAGATGCCAGGGATGCTGAGACGAGAGGACCGAGAGGCCCTCAGGTCCACAAGCTGGTCCAGGCCTGCCTCTAGCCCCGCTTCCCTCTGCCTGCCACAGTGAAGGACGTGTCACCTTCCTCCCATCAAAGGCGAATCTCACAGAGAGCTCAGGCTCCAAACCCCGTCCCCCCTCACAGAGATTTTCTTTATTGGTTCTCCAACCTCTCCTCCATGACCATCCCACCGCCACCCAAACATGTTCCAGTACTTTCCATCTTAAAACGCAACTGAATAGAAAGTTAACAGTGGAATATCCTAGTCTATGTCACACACGGAGGTTCTGACACAGCCAAAACAATCTAGATGATGACAGCGTCACTTTTTGTTTTTGTAAAGAGGATCTTCCCAGGTGGTGCGGTGGTGAGGAATCCACCTGCCCACGCAGGAGGTCCAAGAGTCGCGGGTTTGATCGCTGGGTTGGGAAGATCCCCTGGAGAAGGAAACTGCAACCCACTTTAGTGTTCTTGCCTGGAAACGTCCACGGACAGCGGAACCTGGCAGGGTACAGCCCATGGGGTCATAAAGGGTATGAGGTGGTGAGATGGGAGATTCCCAGTTCTTATAAAGTCAAAGATGACGAGCTTGCAGCTCACACTGTGTGAAAACGGGCTCGCTAGGTCTCGAGGGCTTACACAGCCAGGCTCTCCGCCGCTACTGCGCTACAGTCCCCCTGAGCCCCGTCTAAGGGTAAGAGGCCCACACGGCGGGATGCATGGACACAGGCCCACCAGACAACAGCTGAGCGGGAGCCCCACTCCAGCCCCGAGTACCGGCAAGCCTGGTGGAAGGCCACTCCTGGGGACAATCCTATTTTCAGGCTCACACCTCTGTCACTCTTCCCAGCCTTGGCAGAAACTTGACTTTCTCCTGGATGCCCTGTCCTTCCCAGCCCTGTCATGCAGGGATCTGCTTTCCCTACCTGTACCTCTCTCAGGGCAGGAGGGGGAGCTGCACCCGGAGCCCTGTCCACCCTCTGACTCCTCCTCAACATACTTCTTCCTGCAACTCCAGCCATCCACTCACCGTGCGTATGCTTAGTCGCTCAGCTGTGTGACTGTGTGACCGTATGGACTGGAGCCCGCCAGGCTCCTCTGTCTATGGGATTCTCCAGGCAAGAACACTGGAGCGGGCTGCCACTTCCTCCTCCAGGGCATCTGTCTGTGGAATTTCCCACCAAGAACACTGGAGTGGGCTGCCATTTCCTCCTCCAGGGCATCTTCCCACCCTGGGATCGAACCCGAGTCTCCTGTGTCTCCTGCAATGGCAGGTGGAGTCCTCACCACTGAGCCGCCTGTGAAGCCTCTCACGTAGCTGCCTCCTCAGGTAAGCCCCGCCCACCCATTTTATTTGGCATTTTCAACCACTGATTTTTAATTTTCCTTCCTCCTCTATCTGGCATCATCGCTACCTCTGAAAAGTTGCCACTGTTTCCAAACTTCAACTTGTTCTTACTTACCGTCCTCTGCTCTAACGGTTTGCATGTTAGAGCTGCACATTGCAAAGTTGGCTCTACATTATAATCTTTTGGGAGCTTATAAAAGAATAATAGTAAAGTCCAGGCTCTGCTTCAGAGCAACTAACTCACACTTTCCAGGGACGGAAATGCATATATGCATTTCAAGCATCCCAGCTGACTCCAGTGTGCAGCCAAGCCTGGGAAGGGCTGTCTCGCTCGCCTCCGTCGCTCCGGTTGCTGTCTCCACCCCGGGCTCCCAGGTGAGCAGTTCGGGGCTGGCTGCACTGCCCTCTCAACCAGCTGGGGCTCCAGGCCACTCGTCTCAGCCAGGCTGTGGCCCAGCTGCCCATCCTAAACCCTGCCTGAGCCGCCCGGGCTAGTCAGCGACCACCCAAGCTGCCCCATGGCACCTATTTTCTACAGTGACTGTTTCAAGCTGTTTCCACTATCCTTAAATCCCAAATCCATCTCATCCCATCTCCCCTACCCCGCAGCACAGGGCTGGACTGTCTGAATTGTCTGTCTGAAATTTTTGCTACATGTGTGCACATTTGTATAGTTTTTAGCTATTTACAGGTGGGATCAGCTCACAGAGCCTATTCCTGCTTTACTGAGATTATATCCACAATTAGCGAGCCTTTTTATACCTACTCTTTGTTTTAAAAACTTATTTATCTTTAATTGAAAGATAGCTGCTGGATGGAATCTTGCTGTCTTCTGCCAAACGTCAACGTGGCTCGGCCCAGTGTGCCTGCTCTTCAAGGCATGCTTCCTGCTTTCTCTCCCATCACTTGACAAACATTCACTGGAAGCCTCTGTTGGGTTTCGGCCAGTGTGAGATGCCAGGGATGCTGAGACGAGAGGACCGAGAGGCCCTCAGGTCCACAAGCTGGTCCAGGCCTGCCTCTAGCCCCGCTTCCCTCTGCCTGCCACAGTGAAGGACGTGTCACCTTCCTCCCATCAAAGGCGAATCTCACAGAGAGCTCAGGCTCCAAACCCCGTCCCCCCTCACAGAGATTTTCTTTATTGGTTCTCCAACCTCTCCTCCATGACCATCCCACCGCCACCCAAACATGTTCCAGTACTTTCCATCTTAAAACGCAACTGAATAGAAAGTTAACAGTGGAATATCCTAGTCATAACTGCTGTAAGCGACGTCTACCAGAAGATGCTGAACTCAGTGGGCAGAAGTTCAAAGAGGAACTGGACATGTGCATAGTCTGAAAGTATCTCACTCGCCTTCCTAATATTTATTAATTACAATGGGAAAGGAATAGCTTCAGAGAAATCTGGCAACCACCACCCTTAACCAAGTGTTTAAGGGTGACGTCACAAGTAAGAATAATATAAAGTTCTTGTACCTCTGATTGGGCTTCCTTGGTGGCTCAGATGGTAAAGAGTCTGTCAGCAATGCAGGAAACTCAAGTTCAATCCCTGGGCACCCCTGGTATGATGAAGTGACACAGCAAGTCCACCTTGGTGGGACTCTCGCCAAAAATGCGCAACCTCAAATCAACTGTAAATAAAACATCAGAGAAATCCAAATGGAAGGTCATACTGCAAAAATACGTAACCAGTAGCTTTCAAAACAGTCAAGGTCAAGAAAGGGAAGAAAAGACTAAAGACTCCCTTGGACTGCAAGGAGATCCAACCAGTCCGTCCTAAAGGAAATCAGTCCTGAATGCTCATTGGAAGGACCGACACTGAAGCCGAAGCTCCAGTACTTTGGCCACTTAACGCGAAGAACTGACTCACTGGAAAAGACCCTGATGCTGGGAAAGATTGAAGGTGGGAGAAGGGGACGACAGAGGACAAGACGGTTAGATGGCATCACCGACTCAACGGACATGAGCTTGAGTAAACTCCAGGAGTTGGTGACGGACAGGGAGGCTTGGCGTGCTGTAGTCCGTGGGGTCGCAGAGAGTTGGACACGGCTGAGTGACTGAACTGAATTGAACAGACTGGAGAAGACGAAAGAGCCAGGACCGCTACATGTAGTGTAGGAAAATGGACTGGATTCTGGCACATTGAAATTTAAATCTCACATAATCCTCCTATGTCATGGCAGTCCCTTCTTATTTTAATTCTTTTTCAATCATTAACAAATATGGAAACCATTTTTATGAAAAAAGTGAAATCTGTAGCATCTATAGTGTATTTAACAATATTGTACCAATGTTAATTTCTGTTGTGGTGACTGAATTATAGTATGTAACATATTAACCTCAGGAAAAGCTAGGTGGAGGGTATGTGGAAACTTTATATATATGTTTTTTGCACTCTTTGTGACCCCGTGGACGGTACAGTCCCGGGAATTCTCCAGCCAGAAAACGGGTGCTGCTCCTTTCTCCAGGGGACCCTCCACCCCGGGGACTGAACCCAGGTCCCCTGCACCACAGGCCCCCGAGAATAACTGGAGTGGGTAGCCTACCCCTTCTCCAGTGGATCTTCCTGACAAGTGATTTGCAATTTAAAAATTATTTGAAACTAAAAAGTTAAAAAAACTGCAAATGAACTCCCTGGGTGCCTCCAGCTAGGCCCTTCCTTCCTTGTCCCCTTCAGAAGCACGTTCCTTGAGAAACACGTTCGTGCGGTTTCCACTCCTTCGCCTCCCACCTGGTTTACCGAAACTGCGGAGGAAATTGTCTCCAGCGGCACTCAAGCAGCACACTCACAAAATCTTTCCCAGGTCTTATCTCATGTGGCCGCTCAGGGCATGGAACCCACCTGACCGCTTCCTCCTTGAAACACCTTGGCTTCCAACATAGAAAGCTTTCCGGGTTTCCTTCCTGCACTTCCGACTTGCCCTTTTTTTGCTGAAATTCCTAGACTTCAGTCCTGGGCTCCTCTTCCCTTTACATTCTTTCCCCACTTAATCTTATTGATGCCTCTGGCCTCAAATACCATCTACAGGTCAGTGATTCTTAAATTTCTGCCTTTACCCTAGACCTCTCTGCAGAGATCCAGACTCATACAGACAGGTAGCTATGGACTATAGGCATTGAATGTCTCAAAATTAAACTTTTTTTAAAAATTAGAATGCTTTATTTTTTAAATTGTGGTGAAATACACCTGGCATAAAATGCACCATCCTAACTACTTCAGGTGTGCAGTCCAGTTGCATTAAGTACCTTCACACTGTCGTGTGGCCATCCCCACCATCCGTCTCCAGAACTCTTCTCATCTTACAAAACTGAGGCTCTGTACCCATTCAACAATAACTTCCTGCTCCTCTCACCCCAGCCTGGTAACCACTAGTTTACTTTCTGCCTCAGTGCCTCAGATAAGTTCAATCATACAGAATTTGTTCTTTTGTGGCTGGCTTACTTCAGTTAGCATATCTTCAGTGTTCATACATGTTGTAGCGTGTGTCAGAATTTCCTTATTTTTCACTCATTTCAGTTCAGTTGCTCAGTCGTGTCTGACTCCTTGTGACTCCATGAATCGCAGCACGCCAGGCCTCCCTGTCCATCACCAACTCCCAGAGTTCACTCAAACTCATGTCCATCGAGTCCGTGATGCCATCCAGCCATCTCATCCTCTGTCGTCCCCTTCTCCTCCTGCCCCCAATCCCTCCCAGCATCAGAGTCTTTTCCAATGAGTCACTTTTCGCATGAGGTGGCCAAAGTACTGGAGTTTCAGCTTCAGCATCAGTCCTTCCAGTGAACACTCAGGGCTGATCTTAACTAACTTCTATTTGCAGTACGGTTGCTTTCCAAATTAACTCAGTATTTCCTCCGCGATGTGCCCTTCCTTTGGTTCACCCCTCATTGCACAGTGCCACCTCTCTCTCCTATCCACGCAGTTGCGCCTGCTAGAAACTTTGATGTCATTTCAGACATCCCTTCTATCCTCGTCAATGAAACCAATCCTCCATGAAGTCTAAGATATGTATCTGGACGCCTTCCCTTTCTTTTCACTATCTATAGCACCTGCTATCACCTTTCACCCCAACTATTGTGATAACTTCCTAATTGTATCCCTGTATCCCTCCTGCTCCCTCCAGCCCACTCTCCACACACTGACCGCACAGTACCTTGTGGAAATACTTCCTCAACTCTACCATTTCCCCTTTTGACTTCACATAGGAAAAACTCCCAAATTATTAATAGGCTTGCCACTTTGAACTTGACCATCAAGTCTCTTCCTGCCTCCCTCACCTCATCTCTTGCCATGTTGAGTAAGCCCCATGTGCTTTCTCTCAAGCTCGAGAACACCGCTGGCTCTTCGTCGGTCTCAGAACTTTGCCTCTGCATCTTCCTTAGGACTCTCCCCGCAGCGACTACAAATACCATCTACAGGTCAGTGATTCTTAAATTTCTGCCTTTACCCTAGACCTCTCTGCAGAGATCCAGACTCATACAGACAGGTAGCTATGGACTATAGGCATTGAATGTCTCAAAATTAAACTTTTTTTAAAAATTAGAATGCTTTATTTTTTAAATTGTGGTGAAATACACCTGGCATAAAATGCACCATCCTAACTACTTCAGGTGTGCAGTCCAGTTGCATTAAGTACCTTCACACTGTCGTGTGGCCATCCCCACCATCCGTCTCCAGAACTCTTCTCATCTTACAAAACTGAGGCTCTGTACCCATTCAACAATAACTTCCTGCTCCTCTCACCCCAGCCTGGTAACCACTAGTTTACTTTCTGCCTCAGTGCCTCAGATAAGTTCAATCATACAGAATTTGTTCTTTTGTGGCTGGCTTACTTCAGTTAGCATATCTTCAGTGTTCATACATGTTGTAGCGTGTGTCAGAATTTCCTTATTTTTCACTCATTTCAGTTCAGTTGCTCAGTCGTGTCTGACTCCTTGTGACTCCATGAATCGCAGCACGCCAGGCCTCCCTGTCCATCACCAACTCCCAGAGTTCACTCAAACTCATGTCCATCGAGTCCGTGATGCCATCCAGCCATCTCATCCTCTGTCGTCCCCTTCTCCTCCTGCCCCCAATCCCTCCCAGCATCAGAGTCTTTTCCAATGAGTCACTTTTCGCATGAGGTGGCCAAAGTACTGGAGTTTCAGCTTCAGCATCAGTCCTTCCAGTGAACACTCAGGGCTGATCTTAACTAACTTCTATTTGCAGTACGGTTGCTTTCCAAATTAACTCAGTATTTCCTCCGCGATGTGCCCTTCCTTTGGTTCACCCCTCATTGCACAGTGCCACCTCTCTCTCCTATCCACGCAGTTGTGCCTGCTAGAAACTTTGATGTCATTTCAGACATCCCTTCTATCCTCGTCAATGAAACCAATCCTCCATGAAGTCTAAGATATGTATCTGGACGCCTTCCCTTTCTTTTCACTATCTATAGCACCTGCTATCACCTTTCACCCCAACTATTGTGATAACTTCCTAATTGTATCCCTGTATCCCTCCTGCTCCCTCCAGCCCACTCTCCACACACTGACCGCACAGTACCTTGTGGAAATACTTCCTCAACTCTACCATTTCCCCTTTTGACTTCACATAGGAAAAACTCCCAAATTATTAATAGGCTTGCCACTTTGAACTTGACCATCAAGTCTCTTCCTGCCTCCCTCACCTCATCTCTTGCCGTGTTGAGTAAGCCCCATGTGCTTTCTCTCAAGCTCGAGAACACCGCTGGCTCTTCGTCGGTCTCAGAACTTTGCCTCTGCATCTTCCTTAGGACTCTCCCCGCAGCGACTCCCTTCTGAAACCGTCAGGGTAGGCTGCTTCCGCTTTGGTAGCGAACAACCCCATCATCTCAGTAGGTGATGCCTAAAAAGATTTCCTCATTGCTCACATCTCAGTCTGATGGAGGTCAGGCTGGCTCTTCTTCACATGGAGACTCAGGGGTCCGGGGCTGGTCTAAATTGTGGAATGCCCACAATTCAGTTGCTGTGTAAAGAGAACAGAGCATGAAGGACTATGGATGGGGCCAGGCCTGGAATGGCACACATCATATCTGCCAACACCCCATTGGCAAGATCATAGGCACATGACCGTAGCCTAGCTGCAAAGGGAAAAAAAATACACTTTTCCTGTGTGTCTAGGAAGAGAAACGAGATTGGTGAGCATCAGGCCAGACTCTGCCACATCCTGGTTAAGATCTACTCATCTTTAAAGACTCAGTTTAAAAGATACTTCCTTATACAGGCCTCCAAGCTCCAAGCTCCTCTAACTTAAATAGGTCCCCCCAATGTACTCCATTGTAGCACGCTATAGTTCTCCTTTGTAGCATGACTGAATTGGAAAGTTTACACTCCTTTATGTGATTATTCAATGCCCCTTTCCATGTTGAGACTGTCTGCTCTGTAAGAGCAGAGACTGCATCTGCTTGGCTCCCCCACTAGCCTCCATCACAGAACTTGGTTTGTCATTGGCATAAAAGCTGCTGAGTGAACAAATGAACAGTTGCACACAGTCATTTCCTGGCTCCAAAGAGCATACTACCCGTGGAAGAGAAAGACGAGTAAGTAGACAGGCCCGGTTTACTGGGAGGGATGTTCCGTGCAGGTGAGCCCAGGACCCGAGGGACCACCCGAAGGGCTCCCACAGCGCCGTGGCTTCTTCTCGGTGGCACTTTAAGCCGGGAGTCTGCAAACTGTGGCCTGCAGGCAAATCTGATTTCCTATCTGCTTTTTTTTTTTAATGGCCCAAGAGCTAAGAATTGTTTTTATATTTTTGGATGTTTGAAAATAATTAAAAGAGTATATAATCCTGTGAAAATTACGTTAGATTTAATTAGCGTCCATAAAGTTTTATTGGAACACAGTCACACCCACTAGTGTGCTTGTTTATGCTGCTTTCCCACTGAAAGAGCAGAGACGAACAGCTGTGAAAGAGACTGCGGCCAGCAAAGCCCGACATAACTACTACCTGGCTCTTCATAGAGAAACTTCGCCGACCTCCCCCTAACCCAATGCTGCTTGGTTTAAACATCCACTTTTATGTGAACCCTATCTAAGTGTCCATCTTTAATTCCCTCCTTTTCCCAGTCTCACGCCCACGGCCAGAAATCCTGGTAAGCTCTAAGCTTGCGACAGTGTACTTGCTGTGCCACATTTCTCCTCCTCCCTCAGCTGTCTTCTCATTATGACCGAAGCTAACGTCCAAGAGAAAAGCTTTGACATCACAGGTACCCTTTGAGGCTCCTCATCCTGTCCTAAACAAAATCTGCACTGCCTAATATTGTAGTCAAGATTCTCCATTACTGTGCCAAGGGTTATCCTCAACTGTGTTCCTAACAGCATATCTCCACCAGCATCAGCAACCATAACTCACCCTTGTCTTCTCTACTTCCAAGCCTAGCTCACAGTTACTATCTCTGTATGAAATATCTGCAGCTGGTGCTTCTATTTCATCTGCCCTTTAAGTTGGTTATCTCAAGCGCCTCAGTGCCCTAAAAACCTTCCTCGGTTCCTTTACTGAGAACAGTTACTGGCATCGGCGCAATTCTCTAGGGTTGTATAACTGTTTTACTTCAAATCCTGCTTTAAAGTTTCCTGTGTATACACACAGATTGTTTCTCACGTTCTACTGAAAGCTGCTAAGGGGCAGGATTTGTATTCTAATTAATTTATGTAGCTTTTTGGTGTCTGAAAAGAAAAAGTGTTAGTTGCTCAGCCGTGTTGGGGACTCTGTGCAACCCCACGGCTGTGGCCCGCCAGACTCCTCTGTCCATGGCATTCCCATGCAGGAATACTGGAGTGGGTTGCCATGCCCTTCTCCCGGGGGAATCCTTCTGACCCAGGGAATGAACCCAGGTCTCCTGCATTGCAGACAGATTCTTCACCATCTGAACCAGTACAAAATGAAAATGTTTATCCACTGCGAAAGTCCTCAACGAGAGCTGGGAGTGTGAATTTCTGAAATGTCTAAGAACTACCTGTACTCAAGCACGAGCTCCACTTTACTGTGTTCAGAACTTACTAGGATGAGCAACATCTTTCAGAGACACACCGTAGTCCAGCGGGCGCAAACCTTGGAATGCTTGAGGCCTTGAGGTTCGAACACCTGCAAACACGTGCGTGAGAGGCGCTTTCTTCCAGGCTCCTCCTCTGTCCGTGGTGATTGGCGGACGAAACCGTCCAATCAGCCCGCCCCGCCTGTTTCAGCAACAGCCAATCACAGGCCCCGAGCGCCTCCGGACTACTAGACTGTTTACTAACAGAATGGAGCTGGGGGATAAGGGGCGTGGCCGTCCTGGGAATGTCGGGGACGGGAAGGCTCCGACCGCGCGTGCGCAGCAGCGCGGGTGGGCGGAGCAAAAGCCGGCCTCACCAATCGGATCGCACGCGCTCCTCCCTCGCCTGCCGCCCGCTGAGCAACAACAGTTGGAGCCGCGGGGCGGGGCGGCTCGCCGCGCGTCAGAAAGCACTGCCCAACGGGGCCCGGCGCTGCCGGCGGCGCGCGCCCCGCGCCCAATCGGCGACGGCGGCTCGCAAGGCCGCCGACCCCGCTGGCTGTGGGCGGGGCGGCTCGGGGGAGGCGGGGAGCGGGGCGGAGTGGCTGCGCGGTGCTGGCGGCACCCGCCGAGGGGAGGCGGCGGGAGCGGGAAAGCGGCTCGCCCCGGCGTCCGGGCTGCCGAGCGGCCGCGCCCCGGCTCCAGGGGCCGCGGCGGGAGCTGAGGGGCCGGGCGCCCGGAGCCGCCCGCGGGCTCGGCGCGGGGAAGATGGAGGAGAAGGGCGGCAGCGGCGGGGACGCCGGCGGAGAGCAGCTCCGCGTCGTCAAGCACGAGCTGCGGACGGGTGAGCGGCCCGCCCCCTGCCGGCCGGGCTCGGCGCGGGGGTGCGCGGGGCGGGGCGGGGGTCCCCGGCGGCGGGCCCGAAGTTTCCCGGGAGTGAGCGGCGGGCCGGGCTAGGGCCGCGGCGCTGACTGACCCAGGTGTGTTCGCGCCCCGTCCCGCCCGGGGACGCACCTGCCCCTCGCGCGTCTGCGAGGCGCGCCTTTCTCGCTGTGCGGGGAGCGACGCTTAGCTCGGAGCGCAGCGGGCGGGGCGGGGGTCGCCGGCGGCGGGCCCCGAGTTTCCCGGGGGCGAGCGGCAGGCAGGGCTGGGGCCGCGGCGCCGCCCGACCCAGGCGCGCCCGCGCCCCGTCCCGCCCGAGGACGCACCTGCCCCGCGCGTCTGGGAGGCGCGCCTCTGGCCGGGGAGCCTCGCTGGGCTCGGAGCGCGGCCCCCGCCCTCGCCTCCCCGGAGGGGCCCCTGCGGGGCCGGCGTCCTGGGCCCGGGGAGGGGCGGCTGTCCCCGGCCGTGGGAGTCCAGCCTCAGCTTCGGGCACTGAGGGCTTTACGAGCCGTCGTAGTGAAGTTCCGTGCTCGGCCTCGAATCTCTGTCAAAGGTCTCTTGAGGAGGCTCAGTAAATCCAAAGCTCCAGCTGAAACCGGCTGACTAGCCCCTTAGGGCGCTCACGCTCTGATTTTGGGGTCTCTCCAGTCGACTCAGGCTTTATACTTGTTACTTTTTCCTTGCGGGTCTGGGTTGTTCCTTATTGGAAACGCTTCTTCCGACTAATCAGTATAGATTGGGTTTATATTTGTGGAGTCCAGTCCCCTGTTAGAGATCCTTTTTCATTTCTGAACAGATAATACATTTTGACGAGTTTTCATTATTTACTATTAAATATTTCTGTGAGTGTTAAGAATTGTGATTCAGTTTCTTTGGCATCTTGGGATATTCTTTGTGTGGGGACAGAGCTTATGTAGCAGGTTTCAGGTGTGTGCCTAGCACACCTTGTTATAATTTTGAACAGATTGCAGTTATATCTGTCGCTTGTTCTTCAGTTTTTGTTATTGCTGGTTAGCATTCCGTCGAACGCCTGTGTGGTGACTTAAGAGGAATGTCAAATGCATGCTTATTTCAACGTTAACATTGGCTTAAAACAATTTTTTTTTTTGGTCAACGTGAGTTTGTTATGTATCTTGAGCCAATTGCTCCATAATTTTTTGGAGTTCCTAATGTAACTTGTGTGGGCTTGTTTGGTTTTCCTCAGTTTAATAGACAACTGATGTTTTCAAAGGGCTAGTCAGTACTTTATTCCATAAGCTTTTAACTTTATTCTTTTGTATTAATGTCTGATTTGTGCCAGGCTCAGTGTCAGGTGCTTTCTGGTGTGGAGATTTTGAATTTCTTTTTCTGTTCTTACGTAACGAGTCACTGATTCAGATACGTAGACTCGTGCTGTGCAGCAGCAGCTGCTTGCGGTCCTCTGTCCTCAGTCGCCGGCCACCGTGTGATAAGCAGCTTTTTGCTGAATGACCAAGGATCAACTGCTTGATTCGTAGTCAACCAACTGCTCAGTTTCTGGGTTTTGCAAACAATGCTAGTTTTGTAGAAAACAATGAGTACTGCTTTATTTTCCCTTCTCTACTGACTGTGTGAATCATCATCTTCAAGTTTGCATTTTTGGAGATTTTTCTGATGGATGTTGAAATTGTACTGAATTCATTAGTACTGTTAACTGTCAAAGGAACAGAACAGTCACTTTGATTTGTTGCTGAACATGGAACCCACTGACCGGATACAGTGGTCGAAAACACTTGAAATACAGCTTTCGAGGCTCAGTCATCCTCAGCCAGCCGGGCTCCTGCCAGCACATGCTGCCATGAGAGGCGCTGCCGTGACTTGATCTGCCGTGGCCCCTCGCTTCTCAAGACGTGGGCAGGCATGTGATCACCTCAGGTCAGCAGCTGGTGGCTCCTCGGCTGTGCTCAGCACGGCACTGTCTGCTGTAGGGTGAACAGAAAGGCAGTACGAGTTACGTGGGAAGACACGGAGGAGCCCCGGTGGTGTGGACCGGGCCGCGCAGGATGCCCGGATGTGGAGGTAGTGCCGGCTCCCTGGGACCCCGCGGACTGTAGCCCACCAGGCTCCTCTGTCCACGGGATTTTCCAGGCACCAATGCTGAGAGTGGGTTGCCGTTTCCTCCTCCAAGGGATCTTTGTGACCCAGGGATCAAACTCATGTCTCCCGCGACTCCTGCACTGCAGGCAGATTCTGGACTTGGGTCTGAATCCGAGCTCTGCCGGTTGCCAGCTGTGTAGACTTGGGCAGGTCACGTCACTCTTTCAGACTCACTTCTCTCACCTACAGAATATGGAAACTGAAGGAGACTGTGGAAAAGTGCTAAGCAGTCTGCTTGGCACGTAATAGGCTCTCAGGAGCTCTGTTGCGTGTAGGCCCGAAGATCACCCTATAACAGCATCTTTTCTGGAGCGTGCGGTTACTCCGTCGGGGTCCTCCTGCGGCGCCTGCCCCGTGCTGTGCTGCTCGGCTGTCATCTCTTTCTGTGGACATCTTGCCTTCTGCAGCCGAGTGTAAACCCCCGTGATCCCCGCTGCTTGGCAGTCTCTGTGTGTCTCTTCAACAACATTTAACACACACAGCTGTAGTCATTTATTTGTGCTGGACTGTAAGGTGCTACCATGTCTTTTATCCATTTTCAGCCCCTGGCATATAGTAAGTACTCAGATGTTGGGTGAATTCACTGAATGCATGAAAATCCAGGACAAAATCCAAGTTTACTGTACCCCAATATCTTGCAGATGTTAGGTGGTTGGTTGATGGATGCCAGTGACCATGAAAGCTAAAAATGAAGAGAAAGAGATTGATTAGATCAGTTAAATGCACATGGTTTTTCCTGTGGTCATGTATGGGTGTGAGAGTTGGACTGTGAAGAAGGCTGAGCGCTGAAGAATTGATGCTTTTGAACTGTGGTGTTGGAGAAGACTCTTGAGAGTCCCTTGGACTGCAAGGAGATCCAACCAGTCCATTCTGAAGGAGATCAGCCCTGGGATTTCTTTGGAGGGAATGATGCTGAAGCTGAAACTCCAGTACTTTGGCTACCTCATATGAAGAGTTGACTCATTGGAAAAGACTCTGATGCTGGGAGGAATTGGGGACAGGAGGAGAAGGGGATGACAGAGGATGAGATGGCTGGATGGCATCATGGACTCGATGGATGTGAGTCTGAGTGAACTTTGGGAGTTGGTGATGGACAGGGAGGCCTGGCGTGCTGTGATTCATGGGACCGCAAAGAGTCGGACACGACTGATCGACTGAACTGAACTGAAACACACATTTCCTGACACTCTGTTTTCTAGGCCAAATGGTACTAATGAGACACAAAAATGAGAAAATATCTTGGCCTCTGCTGGTCGGGGAGGAGGCAGGGTAAACCAGCAGTTAGCGTATATTGTCAACACTTAAGAGAAGGGTGCACAGAGCATGAAGATAGCAAAGGCGGAGGTTAGGGCTTTTAGGTTCAGATAATCAAGTCTAACTGTCGGATGACAGCAGCAGAGCAGAAGGGTTACTATTGGAAGGATATTGGGTTAGCTCATTTGTTCCGTATTTCATTGCCTCTTATGTACTGAGTTCCACATTATATACTGGGGTTACAGGACACGTGTGGTCTTCCCCCTGAAATGACAGGGTTGCGGCAGACATCGCTGGAAGCAGGGACTGATGTCTCTGTTGTCTCCATCTTGAGTCTTCACTTGTCTCTGTAATGGCCTCTTTCACTGCTGTTCACCTTTTCCACATGGACAGAAACTCAGCTGTTGACAGACTCTGTTTTAGGTCTTACAGCTCTAGGTACGGGATCAGGCTCAGGTATGCAAATCTTGGGGAAGGACTTTAGCAGCCTGGCCTTGGTCAGCTGAGGCCAGGGAGTGTCGTCCTGTTCTGCTAGCGTGAGAGCTGCCCCGGGGAACACACGGACGGGCTGAGACTAAACTTTTACAAGAGGACGGATTGGTGGATGCACATTTCCGTAGATGTCCGTCATTAGGGGAGAGAGCCTCACGCTGAGGAGAGAGTCAGGGAAGGGGCATTAGTTATCTCTCGCTGTGCAGTAGATGATCCCCAAACTTAGTGACTTAAAGCACCGGCTCAGGAACTCGGGAGCTGCTGAGCCTGGTGGTGGTGACTCAGGGTCTCTCACGAGGTTGTAGTCAAGGTTTTGGCCAGGACCGTGTTCACCTGAAGACTTGTCTGGGACAGGAGATGCCCTTTCAAGGCAGCTCACTCGCGTGTTGTGGGCAGGACATGGCAGGTCCTTGGTCTGCGGCGCTCTCTGCGCGGCTGCCTGCGTGTCCTGCGGGCGTGACAGCGGCTCCCCGGGACAGGCGATCGAAGAGAAGAGCGGTGTGCACGCTACAGTGTCTTCCTTCTTGTTGTGGTTAAACAGCTTTTTTTGAGATACAATTTACATACTATAAAGTCTACTTGTTTTTAGTGTACAATTCAGTCATTTTAAGTATATTTATATTATACAGCCATCACCACAATCTAATATTAGAACTTTCCGTCATTCTAAAAAGAAACTTTTTACCCATTTTTTTCGGTCACTCCACATTCTTACCACCCATTCTTTAGTCCTGGGCATCTGCTAATTCTGCTTTTTGTCTGTGTATTTGCCTAGGGACATTTTATATTCTGGAACTTCATAAAATGTGATTTTTTTGGTTTGTTTTTAAATGTGTATTTGCTTGTATTTGGCTGTGTTGGATTTTCGTAGCTGCTCCATCTTTCCTCTAGTTGCAGAGAGCATGGGCTTCTGGTTGCAGAGCTCTGGTTCCAGGGCATGTGGGCACACGCGCTCAGAGGTTGCGGCTCCCAGGCTCTGAAGGACGGACTCGGGTTGTGGCAGGCGGGGTTGTTGCCTCGTGGCATACAGGGCCTTCCGGGAGCAGGGATTGAGCCGCGTCCTCTGTGCTGGCGGGCGGAGTCTTAGCCACTGGGCCGCCAGGGAAGCCCGGTGTGTGATCTTGTATGCCTGGTCTCTTTCACTAAGCGTGATGTTTTCTAGATCCATCAGTTTCTAGTGTGTGTCGGCCCTTCATTTTTAAATTGGCAGGTGGTGTCCACTGTATGGGTAATACCCTGCTTTGTTTGTCCGCCCATCGGTTGGTCGGCGTTTGGGTTCTTCCCGATGTGGGGCCACGTGAATGACGCTGCTGTGTACACTTGTGTACAGACTTTTGTGTGGACCCGTGTTTTCGTTTTTCTCCGGTAGATATTAAGAGTGGACCTAACGGATCACGTAGTAAGTCTGTGTCAAGCTTCTGAGTTTTCAGTGTGGCTGCCCGGCTCCCTAGTCCCGCCAGCAGTGTGCGCAGGCTCCAGTTTCTCCACGTCCTCGCCATCGCTGTTTTTTTTTTTTTTTTGCTTATAACCATTCTCCTGAGTATGGAGTGGTGTCTCCCTGTAGTTTTGATTTGTGTTTCCTGATGACCAGTGACGCTGGGCTTCGTTTCATGTGCTTAGGATGAGTGCTTTGTATATGTTTGGAGAGATGTCTATCCAGATCCTTTGCCCATTTTTAAATTGGTTAATTTATTATTGAGATATGAATTCTTTATGTTTTGTAGATACAGATCCCGTATTAGTATAGTTTGAAATGTTTTCTCCCAGTTTTTGGGAGAAACATCTTTTTTTTTTTTTTTTTGGTGATAACCTTAGAAGTAGTATAGTCTCTTAATTTTGGTGAAATCAACTTTTTTACTTTGTTTCTTATGCTTTTGGTGTTGTATCTAAAAAATCATTGACGAATTTAAGGTTACAAAGGGTTTTATGATTCTAGCTATTACATTTCGATTTTTGCTCTATTTGTTGAAAGGCTGTTCTTTTCCATTTTATTTTCTTGGCGCCCTTGTCAAAAATTAATCAACTGTCAATGTATGGATTTCTTTCTAGACTCTCCATTCAGTTCAGGTGATTTTTTTGTGTCTGTTCTTAAGCCATCGCCACACTGTCTTGACGACTGTTAACTGGTAAGTTTTCAAATCGGAAATGGTCAGTTTTCCAACCTTGTTCTTTTTCAGAATTATTTCGGCTATTTTGGGTCCCTTGAGTTTCCATTGAATTTTAGATTCTAAAATTCCCTTGAATTTTAGAACTAGCTTGTCAGTTTCCATAAAGAAGCCAACAGTAATTCTGGTAGGGATTGCCTGGAACCTGTAGATCAATTTTGGGAGTATTGCCGCCTTAGCCAGAGAAGGCGATGGCACCCACTCCAGTGCTCTTGCCTGGAAAATCCCATGGATGGGGGAGCCTGGTGGGCTGCAGTCTGTGGGGTCCCCTTGCACAGAGTTGGACACGACTGAAGCGACTCAGCAGTAGCCACCTTAGCATGTTAGATCTTGTGATCCATGAACATGAAATATTTTTCCATTCATTTACATCTCCTTTCATTGTTTTTTTTAGCAACATTTTGTAGTTTTCAGAATGTATATTTACACTTTTGTTAAATTTATTCCCACATACTTTATTCTTTTTGGTGCTACTGTAAAAATTATTTTCTTAGTTTAAGTTTTGGATTGTTCACTGAAAACATATACAACTTATTTTTATTAATTTTGTATCCTGCAACCTTGCTAAGCTAGAATATTA
Source organism: Madoqua kirkii (assembly GCA_006408675.1). Lineage (NCBI taxonomy): Eukaryota > Metazoa > Chordata > Mammalia > Artiodactyla > Bovidae > Madoqua > Madoqua kirkii. The sequence goes on from SJYC01126701.1 coordinate 43,360, forward strand.
GCTTTAGTCTTTCACCATTAAGTGTGAAGTTAGCTGTGGGATTTTCATAGATATTTTTTGTCAACACTTTTGTTAATTTATTCCCACATACTTTATTCTTTTTGGTGCTACTGTAAAAATTATTTTCTTAGTTTAAGTTTTGGATTGTTCACTGAAAACATATACAACTTATTTTTATTAATTTTGTATCCTGCAACCTTGCTAAGCTAGAATATTAGCTTTAGTCTTTCACCATTAAGTGTGAAGTTAGCTGTGGGATTTTCATAGATATTTTTTGTCAGATTGAGGAAATTCTCTTCTTTTTCTTATTTGGGTGTGGTTTTCCTCTTTCCCAAGGTAGCTTTAAAACAATTTTTTTTTAAATGAATTTTTATTGGAGTATAGTTGCTTTACAGTGTTGTGTGTTTGGGCATTTTTAATCATGAAAAGGCATCTTTTTTTGCATTTATGGAGATAATCGTGTGTTTTCATTTTGTTTTGCTGATGAGGTGTGTTATATTAATTCTGGGGTGTTAAGCCAGCCTTGTATTCCTGGGATAAACCCCGCTTGGGTGATGTGTATAGTTCTTTTTATGCGCCACACTGGATTCAGTTTGCTAGTGTTTTGTAGAGGCTTTTTGTGCCTATATTCGCAAGAGGTGTTTGTCTCTGTGTGTGAGAGAGGGAGAGAGAGGGAGCCTGCGCGGTGTCTCTCTGTTTCCCCAGAATGTGTCTGGTTGGTCTCTGCCGCCCATTAAAGAGTTTAACTATTTGGTGGCTGTCATTCATGCTTAGTCCTCTAAACGAAGGCTGAGAGAGGTCGAGTAAAGGTGTTCTGTGAAATTCCTATGGAAATCTTGGTATAGACAAAAGTCAGGAGTGGTGAGTTACTTTAAAAGAAAATTCTGTTTTGCCAGAGGACCCATTATTGAATCCCATTGAAAAATAATTCTCTGATGCTCTTTAAATATGATTCCATTTATAATAATTTAATTTATACTTAGCTTTCTGGGAACATAATGATTATCTACAACAAGATAGTTTAAAAAATTTGGCAGACAGTCTTGGTTATCTGTGAGAACAGTGCGGCTCTCCTTTCTGTATTACACGTGTGTAGATGTATATTGTGTCTGTGTGTCCATATATTTTTTTGTATTACTTCCTCCCCTTTTTTTTAGTTTCCTCAAGAAGGGTAGGCATGACTTGCGCTCTGCCTTTAGCTTTATAGGGATACACTGGGAAGGTCAAAAGTATATATAGGCTATTGATAGTACCCTAACTTGATTCCCTGGAGCTTAGACCTTAAAAGAAAATCTGTTCTTAAGTTTCTATCACAAGTTTTAGAGATTAAGAAAATGATCTATTTGGGCAAAGGAAGTGGAATCTCAGCCCTTAAGTCTGGGGGGATTCCATTGTATTTTGCATTTGCGATCCATAGTCAGGGAAAACCTTCTTAGGTGGCAAGTCAGCTGTTGTATAAGACCTACCATTAACCTCTATACCGCAAAGCAAAAAAGAACCCTGAAACCTCAGATTCCCAGAGACACAAGTGATCTGGTGGGCGGGATTGAATTCCTCCCCTGAAAAAGAAGCTGATGCTTGGCAAAAATTCCTCTGGGGGACATCTGGCATAGTACCATCAAGTGTTGACTGAAGCGTCGCAATTAACACGCTTTTGGGAGATGTCAGCCCCGAGCTGCAGCGGGAGGGAGGGGCTGTCTCGGCTCCTTGGAGCTCCTGGAGCCGTTTCCAGGCCTCGGTGCGCCTCCGGGCGGGGGGCGCCTGCAGCGCTCCTGTTTCGGGGAAGGCGGGGAAGGCGACTGCGTCTGAAGGAGAGCCCTGCCCGCGCCCGCCGCCGCGCCCCTCCGGTTCAGCTGTAGCTGCTCACAGGCGTTCTCTGGACTTCGTGTGACCTGAAGTCGTGAGGGAGCTGGCGCGCTCCCTTTTTTTTTTAAAACTCAGTAGGCATCCTGCCCTGTGGCAGCCGGAGAATAGGGAGATAAAGTTCCCAGATCTTAGCCCAGGACTGGGAATTGCAACTTTTAAATTTCACACTCAGGTTTTAGTGTAGTTGTGTCTCTTTTTATATAATTAGTGTATTCTTGACAAAAAATTGTGTAAATAATATTTTTATATATCAAATTCTTTGGAAGACAGGTGAACTTAGTACTTAAAATAATTCTATGATTAACTCTTGAAATTAAAGAAAGAACTTTTGAGTTTTCCACTTGTGGCTTTACTGTACCTATGTGAATTTGGTCTTACAATGTTATTTTTCTGACACCATCCCTGCAATGTGTAAATTGCCAGTATCTGCAAACAAGTGAATGGATGGGGTCTTGTGTGGTAGGCTGAATTAATACACCTCCTCCCCCTAACCTGTAGATGTATTTTCTCACCTGACGGACCTTGCAGACTTAAGGGTGGGGATTATGACATGGGCGCAGTGTGAGCGCAGGTCCTTGTGAGAGGGAAGTAGGAGGACCCAGAGGAGGTTTTAGGAGTGTGGACACAGACAGGGAGGGGGAGGTGCGACAGGGGGAGCCGGCGTTGGGGCGGCGCCCCTGCTGGAGAGGGCCCCGAGCCCAGGACCGCCGGGCCCCTGGCCTGCCCGAGAGGAGGGCAGCACCCTGTCACTTGCCGGCTCTGTGGACCCAGCTCGAGGCTGCTGAGCTCTAGAGCCGCAATAAGCCACAGTTATGCTGTTCATAAACCATGAAGTTTATGTAATCTTTCACAGCAGCAATAGGAAACCAGCACATCTTGCTTAAGACTGGCCGAGCCAAGAGATGATTGTGCCCCAGGCTTGGGCAACTGCATAGGATCCAGTGGGAAGCAGTCAGTCATTTAAACAACCAGTTAGTAGAAACTGGTAACAATTGTCTACTTCTTAGAGGAAATAGGATGCTGTCCCCTCTAGGGAATCCCCAAGAAGACGTTCCTTTCTGGTCTTAGTAGCAGCCTGGCTGAGCGGCTTGGCCAGCGGTTCTGGTTTGCATAGGAGGGCTGTGAAGTGGGCCCCGGGCAGGCCTCTTGTCCAGTTGGTGGCTAGAAAGCTCCACGTCTCAGGCCACACCACAGGCAGCTGTGACCTGGCGCGCATCTTGAGGCCTCTTCCTGGCGCCATCTTCTGCCCTCAATCTCTCTTCCTTCCTTACACTTTAGTTAATTTTAATAATTTGTCCTAAGTCTTTTCTAGACCAGAGCAGGAATTAGGTGAATATCTCATTAAATAAATGCATTTATGTACAAACCATGAATAATACGGACAATGTGGAAAGATGCTTGACTTTCTGTCCAGTGTTTTGTCTCTTAAATCTTTGTTGTGGTGTCTGTGCTATTTTTTAGACAGTAGGTCTCTGATTAATTAATGGCATTTTAGAGTTTTTAAAAAGTATGTAGTGAGAAATCAGTAAAATTGAGGCATACTTTAAAAAACAAATCTTATTGGCAAAATGATGGAGGTCATACACAGGGCTGTCTTTTCTATGTTAGTGGAATGTCCCCTGAGTAATGGGAAAATTCAGGCCACTGAAGCAGTCTGTCCTCTGACCACATCAGTACTGGATTGGAATGACGTGTTTTTCCCACATGCAGTAAGGACTGTGCTTCCTGTCTAGAGAGCGATGCTGCCCTGAGAGGGTGTGCACCCTGCATCTCGGCAGCAGGCCTGCCCCGGCCCTTCCCCGTGAGTGTGCCCCTGCCTTTCCTTTGTTCCAGTTCCTTTGTTTGTGAGGAAACGTCATGATTGGCTGGGGTAGGACAGACCTAACGGGCACACACAAATCGAGCACGTACCCCTGATACGGTTCCGTTGTGCATGAATTGGGCAGAACAGCCACAGTTTTATTCACCCGTTAAGGGCCTGTTGCTTCTTGTGTGTCTGGCACCGTAGCAGATGCTGGATTTTTGCAGGGAACAAATTAGACACGGCTCCTCCCCTCGTTGAACACATCTAAGAGAAAGACCTTCCCTTCGTAACCGTGCAGTTGGCCGTCGATTGCAGTTGTGATAAGCCGTGAGGCCGTGCATTTGCTGTGAGAGAGTCTGAGGGTGGCCGGCCTCTGGAGGGGCCGGCGGGCGGGAGTGTCTAGCGGCTCTGCTCTCGAGGGTTAGGGGTTGGCGGCGGGCGGCCGCGAGGCGTTTCTGCCAGAGGCCGCGGCAGCTGGCCTTGGAGCGGGGAGGCCTGCAGCCCGGCACCGGCGGAGGGCCTCTGCGCCCCAGCTCGTGTCTAGGCAGGAGAGCCGCGGGAAGTGCGCTGAGAAGGTGGGTGGGCTGCAGCCAGTGGTGGGCTCTGTGGGCTGCTCGGGCGTCACCCTGAGTGCAGGGTGAAGCTGCTGCAAGATTTTTCAGAGATTGGCTTTGCACTGTTAAAAAAATTGGCTTCCTTGTGTGAGGAACATAGGAAAGAGTGTCTGAGGGGAGACCGGTTCGATGGCTCCTGCGGAAGTTCAGGTGCAGATGCAAGTTGGGATTGGGTAACGATTAGAAATCAAGGACTGTGGAAGCATTTGAGATATATTTAGCAGAATATGTCAGCGGAACTTGGTGTGGCAGGGATAGGAGATTTTTCGGGCTGAAACAAACACGTGTTTGAAGGTGCGGTCTGTTCAGTTAGATCGTTAATTTCCACGTGCTGTCTGACAGATCGCCGCAGGCTTAGCGGCTTGATAGCACTTGCTCTTGAGTTTACAGTCCGGTAGGCTGGAATTCTTCACGGCATGGCTAACGCCAAGATGGTAGGCAGATGGTCCTTCTGGTGATGCCGGGGGCGCGGGTCCAGCCCTCGGTTCAGGGGCCGAGGTCCCGCGTGCACGGAAGCCGAGCAGAAGCAGTAGTGCAGCGGATGCGGTAAAGGCTTCAGGCGCGTCCCCACCAGTGATCGCGAAAGAGGGAGACGTGGCCCGCCGGAGCTCTTGTCTGCAGGCTCTGGGGAGACACGCACTTGGAAGCTCGTTGCCGTGGCCAGCAGACTTGCCCTGCGTCTTCAGGCTGCGGCCGCAGCGCCCTCAGCGGCGCCGTGGGGCCTCCGTCAGCCGCAGAGGCCGCCTGCACCCGCGCTCCTGGCCCCTCGCCTTCAGGCCTCGCGCTGGGGACGTGCTTCCTGGCTCTGACGTCAGATCTTCTGTCACCGCTGGGCCCTGTGTAATCAGGTCAGACCTGCCTGAACCATCTTCGCATCGTGAGATCGACTGATTTGGGACCTTAAGTGCATGAGCAGCAGAGCCCCTGTCTCCTCGAGCTCAGGCGCTCGGGAGGGGCTGCCCTGGCGGAGGCCGCCTGGGGATTCTTCCTTAGAGCTCACAGAAGGTGGGCCAGGGGTGAGGCCCGTGGGGTGGGCAGAAAGGGCAGAACCCAGATGTGTGCAGATCAAAGCAGAGCTGCCTCCGACACGCTCTGGGAGACACGTGTGGTGATGGCGGTCGTGGGTAACGAAAGCTTGCTGTGTGCTGCCCACCTGGTGCTTTTCTCAGCTCATTTAGTCCACGCAGTGACCTTATGAAGTCAGTACCGTTTTTATTATTCCCAATCTTACACATGGGGAAACTGAGTCTTAGAGAGATCACCAACTTGCTCAGGATTACCCGGGAAGTAAATAGAAAAATCAGTTTTGAAGCCTGAGTTCTCTGGCCCCCAGGCTCACCTAAACTGTTGTGCTTTCGTGCATCAGTGGGATGTGGGCCTGGAGCTCAGCGAAGGTGTCTGGGCTGCAGGTGAAAATTCTAGCATCATTGGCATGTAGGTGGCTTTGGAAGACCAGTTGTGGATGAGATCATTGCAGGAAAGCTTGTAGAACGGAGAGAAGAAGGGGATTCAGAACTGAGCCTTGGAGAACTCTAGAATTTAGACGGTGGGGAGGAAAGGAGTAGCTAAGAAGGAATGCAGAGGAATGGCTGGGAGCGGGTCAGGTTGGGAGAGGCCTCCGAGAGCTGTGATGCCAGGGACGGCAAGGAGAGAAGGTGCTTCGAGGCGCCTGTCAGAGCCTGCTGAGCAGCTGATGACCTTCTCGAGAGCGATTTTAATGGAGATTCGAGGAGGGGGCAGATTGCAATGGACTGAGGAGTGGATGCAAGTGAATACTTAGAAAACTTATTTTTTTTACACGTACAACACTGCTTTGTTTACTGATTTAATTTACATTTGGCAGTGCTGGCCAGCTCTCCTTCACTGCACAAGCTCCTAGAGCATGGGCTCAGCAGCCGTGAGGCACAGGCTCCATTTCTCCGCCACCCGTGGGCTCTGCCCGGCCGAGGTCACATCTGTGCCCCCTGCACTGGCATGCGGATTCTTATCCGCTGTGCCGCCAGGGAAGTCTGCAAGTGGAAATGGTAAAGAAGCTTGGCTCCAGAGGGGACTAGAGAGAGAGAGACTTAGCCAGAGGGGAATGGGAGGTTCCCTGGGGCAGGGGCAGCTATTTTTTTGTCATTTTAAGAGGAGTGATGCTAGAATACGTTTAGTGTGAATCCATTATAGGGAGAGGGAGGGAGAAAGAGAAAGAGAACTATCGAAAATACGCAGAAAGAGGGGATAACTGAAGGCGTGGTGAGAGAAGGCCCATTGCTTCTTTTTTTTTTTGAGAACAATTTCTTTCTTTATTTGGCGATGCTGGTCTCCGCCGAGGCACCCGGGGTCTCTGTTGCGGCTCACGGGGTCTTCGGTTCCGGTATGTGGGCTCTGGTTCCCTGACCAGGGGTCAACCCTGCACCCCCTGCTCTGGGAGCACAGAGTCTTGGCCACTGAGTCACGGGGGAAGCGCCCTGATCGCTTCTGTTATGATGAGCAGCAGGAACGGATCAGATTCTCCTGCAGATTTGGTGGCAGGAAGATATGGGAGTTTCCAGGCCATGCTTTTTCACTCCTTTCTCTGAATTGTGAAGAAGGGCCGTTCTTTATTCAAGAAGAGAAAAATAGTTTTATTGTTTTAAAATTTGTTCTTCTGGTCTTTAAAAATTCTTAGATATGGAGAAACATGCAAACAGTAGACAGCACTCGCGCTTCAGGCGAGTTCGTAGGAGAGCGTTGTGGACGGGCACACACAGCAGCTTCTGGGTGCAGCCGCTGACGCGCCCCTGCGCGCTCCACAGAGGTCGGTTCCTGGACGTGGTTTGTGGATCATGCCAAAATTCTTCGTAAGCATAATGTTCTTTTTCTTACTTTTGAAGTGTTATATTTAGTTCCGTTCTTCTAAGTTAAATTTTTTTGGTACATGTATTGTGGGGGAAAGGCCGTTTGTTGCTGCTTTGTAAGCATTTGTTTTCTTGTTGACTCAGTTTTCACGTTGGCCCATCTTGCGATTCCAGAATCACCTGGGTAAGCAAACACTGCTGTTTTAGACACTGAGAGCACAGTGAGTCTTAAGGGTGATGACCTCGGCAACAAGAGGAGAGTGGGCAGCGTTGTTCTAAAGGACACAGATATTAAACAGAACTTTGTTCTGCCTCCAGCAGAATGTTGTCCAGAGAGATGGTTTGAGGCCCAACCACAAGTCTGAACGGCTTCAGAACAGCTTGCCGCCTGGCACCTCGAAGGGACCCAGAGTGCTGGCTGTTCAGCCTAGCCGCCAGCTCTCACGTCGTCGGCAGGATCAGAGGACTCGCCTCTGCAGACGAGCGATCAAGATGTTTAGGTTTCAGAGTTTAGTACATGCTGGACACCCTCAGAAATAGTTATCTTGTAAATTGTTGTATAAAAAATTTGTTTCCCTTTGACAAAAAGAAAAAAAAAAGAACCAAAATAGCAGAGAACAAGTTTTTCCTCACTGCATACAATTGTCACCTTTTGACTGAAGCTAAATTAGTCCGAGAAGCTTATGTTACTGCAGCGTTGAGTAAGAAAAGGCAAGGTTTTACAAGAAGAGTTCTTCTACAACTTTGTTGGTCTGATCGCAATGAAACAAACGCTAAATCTGGACTTCTCAGTTGGTAGATAAGAACAGATCCAGGCGTGTTAAATAAGGACGACCGAGTCCCGGGGAGCTCTCACACCTCTGTCTGAGATATTACACTGCCTCAGAGAACCTGCCCCTTTTTCTCCACTTTCCCTGGTCCTCGGGCTCCTCTTCCCACATAGTTAAACCGTCTTATCAGGGGGAAAAATTTCTGTGTGGCCCTCTAGTTTTTTCTGTCTTTCCCTTTCCCACCAGATGTTGAAAGAGCAGTTTATACCAGCTGTTGCTGCGGCTTTATCTCCTGTTCAGCCTCTGATGCCCCCCGGAAGCGCGCTCTGCGTCCCCCTGCTCTCCTGATCGGGGAAGAGCCTCCATCTAATCCTCCTCGGCCCCAGCAGGGCCGGCGGCGCATGGCTGTGGGCTTGGTGTGGCCTTGCTCTCCCGGTCCCGCCCGTCCCTGACCGCCTCTGCTGCCCCTTACATGTTGGTAATCTGCCGCAGCCCTCTTTCCTTTAACTCTGCACAGTCTTTCCGGGAAATCACGCATCCGCTTGGATCTCTTTCTGGGGTTCCTTACCAGTTACTCCCAGTTAACTGCCGAGCAGGAGGCAGCTGGACAGCCCTCGGGGCCCACTCACGCTCAGGCCGAAGGCTGCCTCTTCCTCCAGCTGGCCGTGGTTTATTTACGGACATCTCCCACCTGCCCGGCCCCAGCGAGACGCATGCTGGACGTGCCCTGCCTCCGGTTCTGCCCACCTCCCGGTTCCTTCCCCCGGTGTGTCCGCTCCGTCTCTGACAGGGCGCTTCGTTTCTGGCTCAGCATGGCCACTGGCGGGGTCTTAGTTCAGCGTCTGACCGGAGGTAATGGCTGTCGACTACTGAGCGTCTGCGTTGGGCCCTTTGCGGAGCGTCTTGTGCGTCTCATTTGGTCCTCACGCCGCGTGTGTGGTTGAGACCGTGTCTGGCCTCTCTGGTCCTCTCGCTCCCGTTGTCTGCCGCTTGCTGGAGCCGGCGTGGCGGTGGCGAGCACTTCCTGTGGGCCTCGATGCCCTTCGAGCTGGTGGCGCCTGACTTCAGGCAGGGGTGCTGCGCATTTTCAGTTTCTGCGCCAGGCTTCTGGCTCCTGCTCAGGTTTCAGCAGCCTGGTGGGAGCTGGCTCGGTGAGCATGGGGACCCCAGAGGCGAGAGGCGGAGTGTCCCCCGGCAGCCCTCGCCGGAGCGGGCAGAGCCGGAGTCCCGGGTGCCGCATGCTCGGGAGCCCTGGCGTGTCTCTGGGACTCCGCTTTCTCGGCTTCTCCCCGTTCGCGTCCATCCTGCCTTCCAGCGGCCTGCCCTGCTGTCCTCAGGCCTGGCTCGTGTGCAGACGCAGCATCTCACACGGACTGTGTGCTTCTCAAAGCTGTGCGAGGCCAGCCCCTATGTGAGCTCCTTACTCTTTACAGTTCAGGGGTCAGCCTCTCCTGCACACCCTTGGGAGGTGTTCAAAATCCAGGTCCCGGCCCGTGAGCAGAGAGCCCTCAAGCAGGGCACCGAGTGCAGGAGCCCAGGAGTGTCTCGCCCCGGAGCCCCGTGTCCTCGGGACAGGCAGGCGGGGAGCAGCCTGCTTGCCGGGAGCTTGTGTGCTGGTCCCTCTCAGGTGGACGCCTCTCAGACTGTCCCTGGAAGAGAAGCTAGACACACTCGAGGCGTGGTCTAATCAGGGAGAGGACATGCAGGCAGGTAGCCCGGGGCCTGGCTAGTGGGCACCCACGGGGCGGGGGCTGAGAGTCCACCAAGGTGGGTGCTTCAGTCACAGTTCAGGACTTACCATCCTGGCAGCCTCCTCCTGATGTGCTTCTGGGATGGTTCTAGGAGTTTGGATGAGACTGACCTACAAAGAGTAGGAAAATAAGCAGGAACTGCCTTACAGAGTATTGAGACCAGAAGGCTCAGGGAAGAGCGTGTTGGAGCGGATTTCTTCTGTGAGGCTAGAGAACGCACTTTGTGACTTTCGGGTCCTTAGAAGCATCTCATTCTCTCAGAATGCCCAGGTGAAAGGACACTGCCTGAGTATGGCAGGAGAGCCTCCATGACCTGGGTTTCCTTGTCTCCATGGAAATGGGGGCCTCTGGAAGAACACGGGCCCCACAGTGTCACCATGTAACAGTGTCACAGGGCGAGGTGGGTGTTGTTACCACCGGGGTCCAGAGTGTCATTAGGGTGCCCTGGCTCGCCCAGCCCTGGGTGCTGGTGCGTAGGTGACGGGCGGAGTGATGGGCCGCCCGCCAGGACGTCATTGGCCCCGTGTGATCGAGGCCGTTGTCTCTGGGGGAGTGATGGGCCACCCGCCTGGCCTGGTATGATTCAGGCCGTCGTCTCTGGGGGAGCTCCGCCTTCGCCGCGTGGCCCTGCTGGGCAGTGGCTGCTGCGGAGGCCTCTTTAGTTCTCCTCCCTAGATGGGCAGCGGCAGGAACACTCCCATTAGCCCTCGAGCGCAGAGGAAGCTCTCCCCTGCCACTGTCAGGCAGCAGCCGCTAGCTCCTTCTCGAAGACCCATTCACTTATTCTCCAGCTTCCCTGGGAGGTAAGCGACGTATAACACGGTGTGCGTTCCAGGTGCGCACGCGACGACTCGGCGTGTCGTCATTCAGTGGCCAGTTTAATGGCAGCAGGAGGCGCCTGCGCTTCCCGCCAGCGGCCCCTGGAGCGTGCCTGCACAGCCTCTCGCGGCTCTCCTGCCCCGGCCTTGATGCCCTTTGCTGGGCAGGCTCTGCCTCAGCTGCTCCCGTTTCCTCCAGGATGCACCGCTTCCTTTTGGCTCCAGGGTCCACCCTGGGGGAGATACAGGTAGGAGGGCACCGCGGCTGCTTCAGTCGGAAGCTAGTGCTCCCCAAGGGCGGCCCTCACCGAAGGGGGCAGGACCCCGCGGAGAAACGCCTCTCCCCGGCTTTGCACAGAGGGAGCCCAGTGCTTTCCAGTCATCCCTGAGTTTTGGTGCCACGGAGCTCAGTTGCCCAGCAGCAGTGAGTGTGTCTGTGTTCCCGCAGTGGTGAGCATGTCCGTGTCCCCACGGTGGTGAGCGTGTCAGTGTCCCCGTCCCCATGGTGGTGAGCGTGTCCGTGTCCCCGTCCCCGTGGTGGTGAGCGTGTCCGTGTCCCCGTCCCCGTCCCCGCGCTGGTGGGCGTGTCCGTGTCCGTGTTCGTGTCCCCGCGGTGGTGGGCGTGTTCGTGTCCCCGCGGTGGTGGGCGTGTCCGTGTCCCCGTCCCCGCGCTGGTGGGCGTGTCCGTGTCCGTGTTCGTGTCCCCGCGGTGGTGGGCGTGTTCGTGTCCCCGCGGTGGTGAGCGTGTCCCTGTCCCCGCGGTGGTGAGCGTGTCCGTGTCCCCGTCCCCGCGCTGGTGGGCGTGTCCGTGTCTGTGTTCGTGTCCCCGCGGTGGTGAGCGTGTCCGTGTCCGTGTCCCCGCGCTGGTGGGCGTGCCATCGGCTCGCCTTGTTCTGCCCCTTCCCAGTCTCAGCCTCTTAGCTCTGTTTCTCCTCCGTCCGATGTCGTGGCCTGTTTACACGTCCTTTGCGGATGCTCTCCTTTCAGGAGGTGCTCAGGGTCAGACGCCCACTCCAGTGTTCTTGCCTGGAGCATGCCAGGGACGGGGGAGCCTGGGGGGCTGCCGTCTGTCGGGTGGCACAGAGTCGGACGCGACTGAAGCGACTTAGCAGCTGTTGTGTTGAGGTCTGTGTGTCTGTGTGTCCAGCCAGCCAGCCGTCCACCTACCCGTCCATCCGCCCATCCGCCCACCCAGCCCCGAATGGGAAGGACAGTTGCTCCGCTCAGCTCTAGTCAGTGGTGGAGCTGGAGCTCTGAGTTCATCTGAAGCCAGAGCAGGTCTCTTCTCCCTGATGCGCCGCCTTTCCCCTCTGAAGATGCCATCAGCTCGTCTCGGGGGCTTGTCCGGCCTTGTGCTCCGGGAGCTGGACCCCTGCCAGCGCGCAGAGGTCGTTGAGAGACCCCGTCTGTGGCCTGCCGGAGCGCGCCGGCCCCTAGCTCTGCAGTGAGCCCCCTCAGCCTGGGGCTCCCCTCACGGCCGTCACAGAAAGCGTCTCCTTTCTGCTGCTTTTCTGAGTTCGGTCGCCTCTTGGTGCCTTTGGCCTTTCTTGGTTGTCTGTTTGCTCGTCTCTGGTCTTGGTTGTGTGCTTCTGCTTCAGGACTTTGTTTTTCCCCTCGTCTCTCGCGCACTTGTGTGGAGGTTTTGATTCAGGGCGGGTGCTGTGTCGCTGTTTTCTTCGGCTTTTGGCTTTCCTTTGGGAGGGGGCGGGTTCGTCATCGGCAGTGCTCTTATGAGCAGTGTCTGATTGTGGTTTGAACAGTCGTTTTCTGTGCCCGTGGCCTGCTCTCTGCGTTTCTGCGGGTCTGTTCACCCCTTCTTAGAGAGTTCCACCGTGCCGTCCTGTGCTTGCTGGGAGGTGCTGGCGCGGGGAGGGCGCGCCTGCTCTCTGGGGGGACCCTCGCCTCCCCTCCTCTCAGCCCTCGCCCTCCCTGCCGGTTTCCTGGGCGCCTCCCCTTTCCCTGCTGGTCTGCCCTCACGAGCGGTGGATCCACTGGCGCTCGAGCCTGTTTCCGAGCCGGCCCTTTCAAGTACCGAGTCCTGACTGTGCGGTGCTCCAGCCTTACCCTGGGGCCTTTCTGGGCATGGTTCTGCTTTGTCTGCCCCTGCCCTTTTCCAGTGGCTCTCGAGTGTCCCTCCGTGTGTCTAAGCCTGCAGCGTTTCTCTGGGGTTGGCGGGAACGCTGTTGAATCTGGTCTGCCTTTGGGTCACAGGCCGTAGGGAGCTTGCAGAATTCTGCCTCCTGGCGCTGCCCCGGGCGCGGTCAGGTGGTTCCCCGCAATCTTTGTTGGCTTTGTGCTGGCGTGTGTTTTGTCTGCTTTGTATTTGGACCCGTGTTTAAAGTCTTTGTTGAGTTTGTTGCAGTGTTGCTTCCAGTTTGTGTTTTGGCGTTTTGGCTGCCAGACCCGTGGGCTCCCGGCGCCACAGGCGAGGGTCAGGCCAGCGCCGCGTGCGCTGGAAGGCCGAGTCTTGCCCGCGGGACCGCAAGGGAAGGCCCTATTTTGTCTTTTTTGTTTATTTACTTTTGGGTGAATGAGAAAATTTGAAATCTGGTGCCTTCGTTGTCCCCTTAACCCAGAAGTGTCTCCATTTTTTAGACTCAGCCCGGGCTCCCCCACCGTCTCTTCTCTGAAGGGTTCCGGTTCCCATGCTCCGGTATTTGCTACTTCCTCGTGTTCCTAACCTTCTGCCTCTCTCTAATTGCGTGTGCTTTATTGCATTGTAATTATATACTCGCCTCCCCTCCCCCATCAAATTGTGAATGTCCCTTCACAGCAAACCTTGTGTTTCTTTTTTGTGTTACGTAGTGGCCCCCACTAATTGGATTAATTTACTTAGAATAGAAGCACAGTCAGTGGATGGAAGTCAGCTCTCTCCACTGTGAATAATGTGATTATTTTTGGATCATAGTCAACTTCAGTTTTAAAAGAAGGTAAGTAAAAAAACTATGAATAATGATCAGTTTTATATTATAATCAGTTCAGTCACTCAGTCATGTCCGATCCTTTGTGACCCCATGGACTACAAACACGCCAGGCCTCCCTGTCCATCACCAACTTTCAGAAGTTGCTCAAACTCATGTCCATTGAGTCAGTGATGGCATCGACCTTCTCATCCTCTGTAGTCATAATACTAAAGTTTAAGATAATAAGATTACCACTTTTTCCCACAGAGCTTAGAATGTTAATTGATTGACTTTTGCAAATAGAAATATCTTTAATAAATACCTTTTCTAATATTGCTGAATAGTTAAAAGTCTAGAATCTGAAATGATTCATGGTTTCTTTTTTATATAAAAAGAATATCTGAAAAGATTCTGCAAAATTACTGGGTTTAAAAAATTTTTAATTTTTTTAATTTATGAAACTATGATAGTACATTTATA
>SJYC01126702.1:0-18859 GCA_006408675.1 Madoqua kirkii
CAAGATTTCATACATTTCAACTATATATTATAATTATTTCTTTAAGTATAAAAGTTAAGATTTTTAGTTGAAGTTTCAATATCAAACTCTCAAAAATTAGTAGAAATAATATATGGAGAAGTAGAAGAATATAGTTGACCCCAAATTACAGTTTTTAATGGACCATTTTAATGTTCAAGTGACTTTCTACCTTTTTGCTATACAAGATGTGTTTAGATGCCATGTGGCTAAAATTCCACATACCAATGGAAAAGACAAAATTGGATTATTCTGTGCACAATGCTGAGTTACCTGATTGAGTTTGGAAACAGGAGTGTCAAAATTCATCTTCTGCTCAGTTTTTGCTAGTTTTTAGCACTGTATAAAGATCTTGCTTTTGCTTTAAAAAAATTGTTTATTTTTAACTGAGGGATAATTTCTCTGTGCTTTTTTTGAATTGGCTTTGTAATAAAGAATCTGACAATATGGGTGTACATCCTTAAGAAAACTAGGTATGTGAAAATGAAGACCCTGTACCTAATAATTAGTAAGCATTCTATTGATAGAAATTTGTTCTTTTTTCCTGCCCAACTGTAAACAGTTTTATAATGAGGGCTCTTCTCAGATCAAGAGATCTACTTAACCCATTTGTTCTACATTTGGTATTACGGGCCATGATTATTAGATACAAAAATCAAGTAAGATTTTGAAGATTAAAAAAGAGCTCTGTAGGACTGAACTGTAGGAATTCCAAACAGCCCCCGTCTCATCAGAATTCTCTGCAGAGAGGCGTTGCCATGGACAGGCGCTGGTCAGCGTGGTGCGGCGTCACTCCACTCACGTTCAGGTCAGAAGGGAGAGTCGCCTCTGTAAATGAGTTTGTTCAGAGAATGGATTTGTTATTTTTTTATATTCTGAAACTAAAAAGGAAAAAAGACAAAGGGAACATAGTGGATAGTCATCTGACATTTGTGTGCCATAAGGAACGGTGTTCTTTCCAGTCTTTTTAATCGCAAGATCATTTTCTTTAGTTCTTCTAATTGTGTGATAGTTTTTGAATTGTGCTAGTCTGTATTTTGACTCTATTTGCTCTTTTCAAAAGAAATGGTATGCAAGCCGCACGGCACGAGAGCTATGGAGTAATTTCTTTGGAAACGTTTTGGTTGCAGGTGGACATTAAGAAGACATTTGACCCTACTGTTCTCAGCAATGTTCCCTGTAAGCCATTCAGAAGATTGTGAGCACAGATATGCGGAGAACAAACCAGTTGTTCCCAGTGGAAAGAGGGGTGGGGAGGGGCAGGAGATGGGTATCAGCTTAAGAGGCACAAACTACTGTGTATAAAATAAATAGGCCGCAAGGACGTGTTGTACAGCCCAAATATTAATAGATTTAATAATAAGTGTATATGGAGTATAATCTAGAAAATTTTTGAATCGCTGTGTTGTGCTCTCTAAATCAATTATGCCTTAATTAAAAAATTAAATATCCATCTTATTAAAACTTTTTAAAGATTTGTGAGCAGACCGCCTGGCTCCTGAGGCCGATCTGAGCCTCTGTGCTCTGACTCAGCTGTGATCTCTGTTGGCAGTGGCGGGAGCTCGGGGGTGCTCTTCCTGTGTGTTCTGTTCAACCGCCGGCGACCCTGTGCGGCAGCGCTGCTGTTTCCCAGAGGAGGCCGGGGTCGGGGGCTTCGCACTAGTTCACACGTCGTGCAAGTGGCAAAACCGGGTGTGAGCCTAGATATTTGCACTCCAGCAGCTGCCCTGTCTAAACCTTTGTTTCTTTGTGACTGATTTTTCATGTGGCCTGAGAAGAACGTGCCTTGATGTACTCGCTTATTTCCCGTTGCGGGGGTGGAGGGACAAGGGCAGTGGCGGTGAGGGTCACTTTCTGGAACTGTCGGATTCTGTAGTTGCTAAAGAGGCCAGCCTTAAAAGCCCAGGTCTTTTGCTGGTGTGTGTGGAGAGCAGACGCCCGTGAGCCTGCCCGCCAGTGCTGTCTGATCTTACTGTTTTGTGATGTTGGGTTCGTATCTGTTTTTCTTTTTCTAATGTGTGTATGATTTGTGTATTTGCCTGCTTAGCTGTGCCAGGTCTCGGCTGAGGCGCGAGGGACCTCTGTCTTCCTTGGGGCATGAGGGGTCTTCAGTGCCGCGCGCGGGGCTTCCGCCAAGCCGCGCGCACCCTGGCATGCGGCTGTGGGCGCTCCTGCCCCACCTGGACCGCACCCGGCTCCCTGCACGGGGGCTCAGCCCCTCGACCACTAGGAAGCCCCCATGTCTGTCTTTCCAGGAAGTTGTTACTAGTTCACTTGAAACCTTCTATAACCATTTTCCTGAATGTGGTTTTTGTCGTTCCAGTTGTGTTTTTGTCCTTTCACAACGTAAGTCTGTGTGCGTACGTCACACTCCGTGATGATGTCTTGCGTGTCTCTCTCTCTTTACATGTGTGTGCGCGCTCCGTCTCTGTCGTGTCCAGCTCTCTGCAGTCCCATGGCCATAGCCCTCCGGGCTCCTCTGTCCGTGGGATTTTCCCAGCAAGAATACTGGAGCGGGCTGCCGTTTCCTCTTCCGGGGATCTCTGTACATAAATACGAGGTCATGTGATATACACACCCTCGGTAAACATATGCAGGCCCGTTATGCGTATCCTTCATTGCTGCATTCAAAATGAGAGTTGCTTGTATGGCCATCTGTAGCCTCTGCCAGTTTGCTTTCGCTACTCTGTGGTGTTCCATCGTATGGCTGTGTCGTAATTTCTTTCCCATTGTCCTGTTAGTGGGTACGCAGGGCGCTCACTTTTCTGCCATGCAGTGATGTCTGCGGCGCTGTTTGCGTGCCCGCTTGCATGGGTGCAAGAGCGTCTCTCCAGTGTGTGCCTAGGAGCGGAACCGCCGCTCTCAGGGCTGCACAGCTTCAGTCCACGCAGTGTTGCCAAGCTGCTTTCCAGACGTCCCCACCAGCGGGACGTAGAGTCCATCTTACTTGTTGCCTCTTGGTGTTACGTCTTAAGTCGATTTGATGGGGGTAAAGTAGTCTCTCTTTTTGCAATGTCATTTCCCTGAGTACTGATATGCTTAATAGAATTCTTGAAAAATGTAAGTAAAAATGAGGCAAAACAAAAATATATAAGATTTGTTGACCATCTGGTTTCCCTTTTCTGTGAAACTGCCCTGCCATTTACCCCCTTCTTTTTTTTTTTTAATTTGGTTGCTTTTCTTTGTTTGAAAGGACCCCATTCCCTGTGACTGCACGCCCTGTGCCCCTAACTTCTTAGGCAGCATTCTGGATATAATTCAGCCCTTTTAAGAGTGCCTGTGCACAGCATCACTGTGCTGTCTCGACGGCAGTGCGGAGGGCGTGGGAGGCTGCTGGTGACCCGGCCCGCCGCGGCTGGACCGCTGTGCTTCTTGGAGTTACCGTCTACCTTCCTAAGCACTTCCTCTCTTGCTTCCCTCTTGGTGCTCCCGCTGCCTTTCGTTGCTTCTCTGCTGTCTGGTTTTAGATAAAATCATCTGGGTGAGGCGCCCAGAACGGTGTGTCTCTTGGGGAGTGGATGTGCTGCGATCAGCTGCTTTCCTCAGATCCGGGGGCCCCTGAGGTTGGTCCCAGCTGTGTGTGGGCTGGACTTGGCCTCTGAGCGAGCGCATTTGCTGGACGGTGACTTCTTGGGTTAGTGTGACATGGCTCCATCCTAGCGGGAATGATGAGCGTTTGAGGCTGGCATGTATTACTGTAAATCTACATGAAAATTATCTTTTAAAATTCTAGATTACAACTTTTCAGAGTAAAATTTTTTTTTCTCTTTTGGTTTCTCAGTGTTGCTAGAACATGAAATCGTTCAGACGTTTATGTGTTTGATCGGGCCTCCACTGAGCTTAACATTTGTTGTTAACTTTTTAATGTTCCCACTGGCTCATCTGAAACATTTTTTTTATCCCCCTGTTGCTTTGGCATTAAAATTCTATGAGGACATTTTAGAAAGATGGTAATGATAACCCTCTATGCGAGACAGCGAAAAAGACAGATATATAGGATGGACTTTTAGACTCTGGGAGAGGGAGAGGGTGGGATGATTTGGGAGAATGGCATTAAAACATGTATACTATCAGGTAAGAAATGATTCGCCAATCTATGCTTGATACAGGATACAGGATGCTTGGGGCTGGTGCACGGGGATGATCCAGAGAGATGATATGGGGTGGGAGGGGGGAGGGGGGTTCAGGATTGGGAGCTCATGTACACCTGTGGCTGATTCAGGTCAATGTATGGCAAAACCAATACAGTATTGTAAAGCAAAATAAAGTAAAAATTAAAAAAAAAATTCTATGAGGACAGAGATTCTGTGTGTTTTCACAGCTGTGTCTGGTCACTTAGTCTGGAACATGATCGATACTCAGGTATCTGAGGGAATGCACAGTGGAGTGAATTCCCTTGTCCTTATTTTTTTAGTGACAAGCCGAGCTAGTTGACTTAAAAAGATATTTTAGATTTCTTTCAGTTTCTTTCTTTCTGCCTCAAATTATCTGCCTGTTTTTCTGGCTTTTCTGTTCTGTCTTTTTGTACTGTGTCAAAGGGTGAATCTGATCCAGAGTGTACCCTGTGTGGTTAACAATCATTTAAACTATGGAATAGACTAGAAAATTAGAGAGTGTATGTAAAGTATCAGGAACAGTGCTATAGCAGTCATCTGAGAATCTCTATCTTTCTATCACAGATACTGGGTTGGCCAAGAAGTCTGTTTGGGTTTTCATAAGATGTTGCAGAAAAACCTGAAGGAACGTTTTGGCCAACTCAATACAGTATCTTCCCCAAGGTCGCAAGTCTGGTAGCTTATGTGGTTGAGATTAGAAAATAGGTCTTTTTAGCTCAGGAGCTCTTGCTTTACTTGAAGATTCTCTGTCCTGCCCTCCATATTTGCTTGTCTGTTTCTCTCTCAGACTGGAGCGTAGTCGATTCACACTGCTGAGTTAGACTCAGGTGCGCAGCATGGTGACTCAGCCATCTCTACAGTTCATGCTCCTTTACAGGCACCCCGGGTGCCAGGGCATGGTTCCCTGTGCTCCGTCCTCCTAGTCTAAGTCGCTTCAGGCGTGCCTGACTCTGAGCGACCCGTGGGCCGCAGCCCGCCAGGCCCCCCGTCCCTGGGTCCTCCAGGCGGGAGCGCTGGAGCGGGCCGCTGCCCCGGCCTCGTGCTCGCCTGTCTCACACGCGGTAGTCTGCGCCTGTTTGGGTCGGTGCTGTGTAGCCAGCCACTGAGTCGCGTCTGACTCTTCGAGGCCTCCTGGCTGTCGCCCACAGCGCCTCTGACCACGGGCTGTCCCAGGCGAGGGCTCTGGAGGGGCTGCCATGTCCTTCCCCAGGGCGCCTTCCTGACCCAGGGGTCAAGTCTGGGTCTCCCTCGTTGGCACACAGGCTTTTTGCTGCTGAGCCGCCGGGGAAGCCCGAATCAGTTAACGCCATACCCTCAATCCGTCCCTCCTTCCTTCCTCGCTCCGGTGGCGACGAGCGTGTTTTCCTCATCTGCAGAGCCTGTTTCTGTTTTGTGAGGTGGTTCTTTACTGTGAAGGGGCATTTCTGTTAAAGCTTGCTCAGTCCTGCAGGGCCCACGGCAGCCAGTGGGAGCCGTCCTGCGTGTTTCGGCTGGTACTCTCTCCTTCCTCTGACGTCCCCACATTTTGACGGCAGTGCGTTTTACTGAGTGTTTTGATTCTTCTTTGGCAAAGTTTACTCTTAGATAACAAGCTCTGGGGGAGCTGTCTTCTCGTCTTGGTTTCCTAGTGCCTATCATAATGAGCATGAGAAGACTGGCTCCCAAGTCCTCTTATAGTAACTGGGGAGAGAAGACTGAGCGTCAGTGGTTTCAGTAAAGAAGGGGGAAAAGAAGGCAGCATGTGGCGAGGGCCCCCCGTGCCTGGGCGTCCAGCTCCTGCTGGCTGCTCCGGCCTCAGCCTGGGACCTCTGGCCTCCCTGCTGACAGCTGACGTCGGACGTCCAGACTCAGACAGGAATGTGGGGCAAGAGGGAAGGACGTTCTGTCTGCGAGGTGTTTGCTTCCTACGTAGGATTTGAAATCCTCCTCAGGAGACATTTTTGTATGTTCTTGGCTTTGGCTATACAGTTTCACGAGGCCATCCTTTTGCAAGGGCGGCTGTGAAATTGAATATGTATTCTCAGCCTCTCAAGACAAAGGGAAGTGGTGATCGGGAACAGTGGTGAGTGGACCTGTTTATAGTATCTGCCATAAAGAGGACTTGATGAATACTCTACTTAATTTAAAAATTTTATCAAAAGTGATCACGCGTGTGCTTAGAGGGCACTGTAACGTGCTCCACCCGTGTGCTTAGAGGGCACTGTAACGTGCTCCAGGCGTGTGCTCAGAGGGCACTGTAACGTGCTCCACACGTGTGCTTAGAGGGCACTGTAACATGCTCCACGCGTGTGCTTAGAGGGCACTGTAACGTGCTCCAGGCGTGTGCTTAGAGGGCACTGTAACGTGATCCACACGTGTGCTCAGAGGGCACTGTAACGTGCTCCACACGTGTGCTTAGAGGGCACTGTAACGTGATCCACATGTGTGCTTAGAGGGCACTGTAATGTGATCCACACTTGTGCTTAGAGGGCACTGTAACGTGCTCCACGCGTGTGCTTAGAGGGCACTGTAACGTGCTCCACGCGTGTGCTTAGAGGGCACTGTAACGTGCTCCACGCGTGTGCTTAGAGGGCACTGTAACGTGCTCCACGCGTGTGCTTAGAGGGCACTGTAACGTGCTCCACGCGTGTGCTTAGAGGGCACTGTAACGTGCTCCACGCGTGTGCTTAGAGGGCACTGTAACGTGCTCCACGCGTGTGCTTAGAGGGCACTGTAACGTGCTCCACGCGTGTGCTTAGAGGGCACTGTAACGTGCTCCACGCGTGTGCTTAGAGGGCACTGTAACGTGCTCCACGCGTGTGCTTAGAGGGCACTGTAACGTGCTCCACGCGTGTGCTTAGAGGGCACTGTAACGTGCTCCACGCGTGTGCTTAGAGGGCACTGTAACGTGCTCCACGCGTGTGCTTAGAGGGCACTGTAACGTGCTCCACGCGTGTGCTTAGAGGGCACTGTAACGTGCTCCACGCGTGTGCTTAGAGGGCACTGTAACGTGCTCCACGCGTGTGCTTAGAGGGCACTGTAACGTGCTCCACGCGTGTGCTTAGAGGGCACTGTAACGTGCTCCACGCGTGTGCTTAGAGGGCACTGTAACGTGCTCCACGCGTGTGCTTAGAGGGCACTGTAACGTGCTCCACGCGTGTGCTTAGAGGGCACTGTAACGTGCTCCACGCGTGTGCTTAGAGGGCACTGTAAAGTAAGCTCTGGGGCCCGACCCTCGTCTGCCGTCCCACCTCCGGCCCCTCTCAGTTTCTGCTTTCTGCTGTGGCGTGGCCCGCCCGCCAGAATGGCACCGCCCAGCTCTCCAGTCAGCAGTTCTGACTCCTTTATTCATTTGTTATCTATTTAGCAGGCTTCCCTGGAGGCTCAGGTGGTAAAGAATCTGCCTGCAATACAGGAGACCCCCTTCTCTCCCTGGGTCAGGAAGATCCCCTGGATAAGGAAATGACAGCCCTCTCCAGCATTCTTACCTAAGGAATCCCGTGGACAGAGGAGCCTGGTGGGCTAGCCTGTGGGTCAGCAGAGAGTTGGACCCGACTGAGCAACGTGCACTTTCACCCCCACTTAATGAAGTCACGGTTCTGGCTAAACCCATATGCAGTATTTAGTTGCTGTCTAAACAGTCATACCTGAGCCAAGTATTTGCTTTTTGTTTTTGTTTCCTTCTTTGTATAATTTTTTTCCCAGAGTTAACTTACCCCCGTCTTTCCATTCAGTTACTTTTCTTTGAATCTCTAAGTGCCCGCACCTGTTTTAGCAGCTCTGCGGATTCCTTTTCTGTGTGATTTTCTGTAGAGGAGACGCCCTTTGCCTGGAGACTTCCCTTCGGAGCCCTCTGTCCGCATCCATGTGGACTGGTAGCGCTCAGCTGCTGTGTGATGGTCATTGTGGGGCTTGCCCTTCACTGTCATCTCGAGAATGATGTGCTTAATCCTGTTTTTCCCCTAGATCTTGTGGCTTTACCTTAAGCAGTTTTTTGATCTTCAGACGTCTTGATTATGTTCTCATATGTGTGACAATGTTGAGTTTACCGTACGGTTTGGGAGCATCTTTTCATTTTGGAAGACCAGGATGCAGGCGCGTTTTCACTGTCTTGAGTCTGGGACTCTGCAGACGGCTCCTTCCCAGAGGCCGCGGCAGCAGTGGGCGCGCCCCGGCCCCCGCTCTCTGTGTGCTGCTGCTTAGCCGCTGAGTCGTGTCTGACTCTTGAGACCCCGTGGACTGTAGCCTGCCAGGCTCCTCTGTCCATGGGATTCTCCGGGCAGGAATGCTGGAGTGGGCTGCCGCTGCCTTCTCCAGGGAATGTTTGTGACCCAGGAGAACGAACCTGCATCCCCGGCATGGCAGGTGGATTCTTTACCATTGAGGCCCCCCAGGGAAGCCTGTGTGGCATCCTTCTAAGTGGAATACATTCAGCGTCTTGTTTAATCTGTACAGTATCTCGTTTGGACCAAACACTGCGTTTCCTAAGGCTTTTGAATTTTTTTTAACTCTTTTTATCCCCGGAGCAGATCCTGTAGGGCCACACTATTCATGTCCTCATTGTACAGATGTAGCTGCAGGGGTGCAGAGGGGGAAGTTAGGCGGCTTGTGTGGGAAGGCACAGCTGGAGGTGGCGCCTGGACCCTGACCTCCACAGTGAAGTTCTAGGCCACTGCTGTCCTAGATGGCTCTGCGCAGGGCCTGCGTGTAATTAGAACTGGTCAGATGTTTGTAGAGTAAACTTTTTAAAGTAAACTCTGGGTTTTCATTTTTTTAATTAAAATGTATTTTAAAAGATAGACTTTCTTGCTTAGCTGTTGACTACTTCTTTTCTTTATGAAATTTTACTATTTTTTATTTTCCCATTTTTTCAGAGTCCATTTCAATATAATAAGTGAGGATGGCTTCATAAAGTGGAAACCTACTTTTTTAAAGCTAGTATATTTTCACCCACATTTTAATGGTTATAGAAAATGGAAGGCAATAATAAAGCAAATAATGGAAAAGCAAAATTGAATTTTTTATGTCATTTCCCATGAGGAACATATGGGTGTTCAACTTTTTGTTCTTGTAATATTCCTTTAAAAGGTCCTCTTACAGGCATACAACAAAAAACAAGTCTTTTCTAAGGTTAATCTTTCACTATGGATGTCCTTGAGTTTTTAAAAAATGATTATGCTTGTCAGTGTGCTGTTGTTCAGTACTGTGGCTACTTTGAAACTCGCCTTTTTGTCTTCCAGGTGTTATAAGCCAAGTTAGAGAACTATGACAGGTGCAAATTAGATGAAGATCCTACTTTGCATTTACCACCCCATCAGCTGTGCTGATGTTTTTGTCCTAAGTAAGAAGGTAAATTAACAACATCTAATATGTATTTGGACTTCCCTGACGGCTCAGCCTTGTGAAAAATCCCCCTGCAGCGCGGGAGACCCGGTTTCGAGAAACGTCATAAACCTCACATAAGCCTCAGCTACACACATAAGCCTCAGCCTAGTGTGCACACGCGCGCTCCTTTCACTAAAATCCAGGCTTTCCTGGTGGCTCAGATGGTAATCTGCCTGCAGTGTGCGAGACCGGACTTGATCCCTGGGTCAGGAAGACCCGCTGGAAAAGGGAATGGCTGCCCACCCCAGTATTTTTGCCTGAAGAATTCCATGGACAGAGGAGCGTGATGGGCTACAGTGCATGGGGTCGCAAAGAGTCAAACATGATTGAGTGACTAATACTTTCACCTACTAAAATCTGGGCAGATTCTGCGCATAAGGGTATTGTGGACACAGTCATCTTCCATAATTTAAAGTTGGCAGTAACTTGCTTTGGCCACAGCTAAATTTGTTTGATGAGAGCTCTAATCAGGCATTTTCAGTTCAGTTCAGTTCAGTCGCTCAGTCGTGTCCGACTCTTTGCGACCCCATGAATCGCAGCATGCCAGGCCTCCCTGTCCATCACCAACTCCCAGAGTTCACTCAGACTCATGTCCATCGAGTCGGTGATGCCATCCAGCCATCTCATCCTCGGTCGTCCCCTTCTCCTCCTGCCCCTAGTCCCTCCCAGCATCAGAGTCTTTTCCAGTGAGTCAACTCTTCGCATGAGGTGGCCAAAGTACTGGAGTTTCAGCTTTAGCATCATTCCTTTGAAGGAACACCCAGGGCTGATCTCCTTCATGATGGACTGGTTGGATCTCCTTGCAGTCCAAGGGACTCTCAAGAGTCTTCTCCAACACCACAGTTCAAAAGCATCAAGTCTTCTGCACTCAGCCTTCTTCACAGTCCACCTCTCACATCCAGTTGCTGTCATTTAGCCAACTAAAATATTGTATATATTTGACAGGTCTTATTTGGATTTACTACATGTCATTTGAATTTCACTAGAATGTGATTTCTTTGATTTTTAATATTGAGTAAATCTAGCTTTCACATGCTAAGAATTTCATTTGCTTATTACAGTTAGCAGAAATAGTTAGAAATGTTTCAGGTTTAAGATGAAGCTTCTGTTATACAGATTTCTGGTTCTCCTCTGGCTCAAGGTAGGTCCATTTGTGCTTGGATAGAATCATTTGACGAGCTTTGGCCAACAAACTTGATCAGCGGTTCTGTGTAAGGCGTTTAACTTGTGCATTTAACTGCCACTGTGACGCCCCTCCAACACTTTACCCCACTGTTTCCTCAGCCCTTGGTGCTTCAGCTAGTGGTTTCTCTGTGATGCCGGGCACCACGGTGAAGACGATGTGGAACGGAAGCCTGGTGACCCGCAGTGGCCATGCAGGATGAGTGAGACACTTGCTTTCAGCCACCTGGGTGACACGCTGCTGTGATACGATTTAGATGACTGCGTGATGAAATTCACTTTAGGGAAAGTCTTACATGAGACCTCTGAAACTTTTAAGACTGCGAAGCAGCAAATAATCCATCACTTTTTAAGATGAAAAGGGTAGTGGCATTTAACTTTCCATTGCCCATCAGGTGGACATGGGGTTAAAGGGTTTTAAACTTAATGTAACATCCTCTGAGAGACTTGCAGACCAAGCTGGAAACTTTGTTTGCCTTGAGGATTTTTTTGTTGTTATTTTTGGAAACTCCAGAAATGATACTTGAACAGTGAACAAGATTAGATATTCTCTGTCTCCTTAGATATTCTCTGTCTCGTAGTGACAGTTGCCTGATTCCATATCTCCATATACCACCCCCCCCAGCCCCTGCCAACCCCCATATCAGTAAGAAGGCAAATGAAACCCCCTGTGACTGCGCCTCCAACTTTGCTGGGAGATGGAGAAGCTGCCATCTTCAGGCTACGTCACAGTCGGGTGGGGAAAAGCAGCGAGTCCCAGGGGCTCCCAGCGGAGCTCCTGTTGCCGCAGTCCCGTGGGGGATGGAGTGGGGGAAGGTCGTCTTGAGAGGCTCTTGAAAGAGAAAGACAGAGGCACAGAAAGCAGAGAAAACGCAGGCAAAGGTAACCCTCAGAAAAAGGAGCCCTCAGGAAGAGAAGGCGCCAGCAGCACATGCAGAAATGCTGCTTCCCACCGAGGCTTGGTAGGCCCTGGCTCTGGCTTAGGAAAGGGGCTTGAAGGTGAGCAGGATCGGAAGGGCAGTGTTAAAGAAGCTTTGCTTCTAGAGGAGAATAAATATGGAAAGGTTAGTCACCTTGGGAATGTGGCCAGTGAAGAGAAAAAAGAAACGGAGAAAATTACAGATCTTGCAGAAGCAGAAGTTGCCCACAGTCCCTCCCCATCACCCATGACACAAAGTGACCCTCACTAAACTGATTGGGAAAACCTGCACCTCAAACACATAGGAACAGAAAAGGAATACAAAGCTTCCGTGAAAATAAAACAGAATTCAGGTTAAATGTTTCCGGGGTGCAGAGTCTCCCCTAAATGCACATCATGCAGAGGAAAAGCTGGCATGGTGCCCAGCTGAGGACGCATCTTTAGAAAAGCGCCAGGGGCTTCCTGGTGGTCTAATGGCTGGCGTTCCTGCTCCACTGCAGGGGGCAGCCTCAGCCCTCGACTGGGGGCACTAAGATCCCACATTACCCCACAGCACAGCCAAAAAAAAACCTTGGTAATGTTGAAAAAATACCTTGAATCAAATATTCAAAAATTAAGAAAGAAATGGACCAGAAAACAGAAGGAAGTTCCGTGAGAGTTGATTGAACTCTGGGGGAAAGTAAAGACAAAGACAGAATCATGTCAGAAATGAAGACTCAACAACCAAGTCCTGAAGGAAGAACAGATCAAAATGAAAATTTAGTAAGTATTAAAGAAAAGCAAGGAAGCAAGCTTTTTCAGGGTAGATACAGAAAGAGAAAGAGGCCTGGGAGAGAGTAGCTGAGGTGGGAGTCAAAGCTGTGACGTGTGCAGCTGGCGTCCTTACAGACGAAACCGACCATCTGAGAAATGTGACCCCAAATAAAAGAAGACTCGAGTCTACACAGGGAAATGGCTACCGGGTGCTGGGAAAACTGGTCAGCTCTGAGACGCGTCCTAGTCACACTGTTACACTTGAAAGGTACAGGCTCAGAGCTTCAGTCCAACAGATGAACTAGATCGAACAGTAGTAGGAATTTCAGCTGATGTCAGACTTCTCAAAAGTGGCATCTGGGCAACGCTGGAGCAACTTTTTTTTTACTTTTAAAGGAGCTTAAGGAAACAAAGTGTGGATCAAGAATTATATTCAGCTTTAAGATTAAAACTATAGAAAAGTTTTGAGTATTCAAGAACTCAGAAAGTACCTTACATAGGGAGTCTTCCTGAGGAATGTGCTAGCAAGTGAGTTTCATCTAAAGAGGTGGAAAAAGCTCTGAATAATGAGCGCTTAATATTTAGTTACAGAGCTGAGACTGAATCAAAGATGGGAGCACAGGAAGAGCGCTTTGTGAGCTTCACATTATGTCGCTTATGTGACTGCTTGCAATTCATTCTGCCTAAGTGGGCTTAGACCGTAAGTATGTATGCATGTTTGTTCCCAATTTTAGATTCAATTTCAATTTTACTTGAGGTCACAGTAAAAATACAGTTCTTTGAGCTGTAGCAGAACTCAGAACCCCTCACAGCATGTAAGCATGCGCCAATGAGCTGTAGCACAGAGAAGCGGAGCTCAGAACCCCTCACAGCGTGGGCACACTCACCACGGAGCTGCAGCACACGGGAGTGGAGCTCAGAACCCCTCACAGCGTGGAAACGTTCGCCAATCCCAGCCTTTACTTCCAGTCATAAAAGACCCTGATGCTGGGAAAGATTGAAGGCAGGAAGAGAAGGAGACAACAGAGGATAAGATGGTTGGATGGCGTCACTGACTCAGTGGACATGAGTTTGAGCAAGCTTCCGGAGTTGGTGATGGACAGGGAGGCCTGGCGTGCTGCGGGTCATGGGGTCGCAAACAGTCAGACACAACTGAGCCACTGAACTGACTGACTGAAGCTAGTAAATAAGAAATAAGCTCAAATAATTTCACATACAAATTCTTGCAGGTGGAGATTGTAAGGAAATGATCATGCACCAGTTGAATGAAGAATCCGTGACAGTATTTTGAAACACACATGTCACAGATGTGTAAGACATGTCTTTGTACAGTATAAGTTCTTAGGCAGTGCAAGTATTTGCATAGCAGGTTTAAGTATGTGTGTGTATCCACGTGCATAAAATGGTCTGAGCATTTATTTCCTGGCTCTGCCCATGAAAAAGCCTAGAAGGCAAGATGTGCCAGGAGCAGTGAGCACAGCTGACACCCAGTCTTGGTTTCTGGTGCTGTTTCCACTAAAAGGAGTCAAGGCTGCTTCAGAGAAAGCGAGGAAGTGCCTAGAAAGGCAGGAAAGAAAAGGAAGGAGCTATGTCTGGAGGGTCGAGAAGCCAGCTTGCCGCTGTTTCCAACGACCGAATGGGCCAGCAGGGCAAGAGCGGATCCGAAGGCATCGAAACACCAGTAACCCACGAAGAGTCTGGTGATAGACAGGAAGAAGGGAGGATTCTTCTCAGTCTGGTGCTGACTGATAAGTGTGGAAGGAGAGGAAGGGTGAAAAATTATTATTTTGTAATGATGGTAGTATACAGGTCAGGAAGCAACATTAGAACTGGACATGGAACAACAGACTGGTTCCAAATAAGAAAAGGAGTCCGTCAAGGCTGTATATTGTCACCCTGCTTATTTAACTTATATGCAGAGTACATCATGAGAAACGCTGGGCTGGAAGAAACACAAGCTGAATCAAGATTGCCGGGAGAAATATCAATAACCTCAGATATGCAGATGACACCACCCTATGGCAGAAAGTGAAGAGGAACTAAAGAGCCTCTTGATGAAAGTGAAAAAGCAGAGTGAAAAAGTTGGCTTAAAGCTCAACATTCAGAAAATGAAGATCATGGCATCTGGTCTTATCACCTCATGGGAAATAGATGGGGAAAGTGGAAACGGTGTCAGACTTTATTTTTTGGGGCTCCAAAATCACTGCAGATGGTGACTGCAGCCATGGAATTAAAAGACGCTTACTCCTTGGAAGAAAAGTTATGACCAACTTAGCATATTCAAAAGCAGAGACGTTACATTGCTGACTAAGATCCGTCTAGTCAAGGCTATGGTTTTTCCTGTGGTCATGTATGGATGTGAGAGCTGGACTGTGAAGAAGGCTGAGCGCTGAAGAATTGATACTTTTGAGCTGTGGTGTTGGAGAAGACTCTTGAGAGTCCCTTGGACTGCAAGGAGATCCAACCAGTCCATTCTAAAGGAGATCAGTCCTGGGTGTTCATTGGAGGGACTGAGGTTGAAGCTGGAACTCCAGTACTTTGGCCACCTGATGCGAAGAGTTGACTCACTTGAAAAGACCGTGATGCTGGGAAAGATTGAGGGCAGCCGGAGAAGGGGACGACAGAGGATGAGATGGCTGGAGGGCATCACTGGCTCGATGGATGTGTGTTTGAGCAAGCTCCGGGAGTTGGTGATGGACAGGGAGGCCTGGTGTGCTGCCATCCATGGGGTCGCAGAGTCGGACACGACTGAGTGGAGCTGAGGGTGCCTTGATGGCCCCAACTGTTGCCTGAATGATGGAGAAACTGGATGACTAAGTGAGCAAACGGACGCCACCAGTGGGCAACCGGCTGAGCTCACGTGCTCCTGCCGGTGACGCCTGAGAAGCACACACGATCTAAGCAGGGTTCCGGTTGTCACACAGGGCTTGAATCGTGAGGAAATGTTCGTCAAACAGAAGGTTCTATGTTACAGACACCTCTGTTCTTCAGAAAAAGTCAGTTATAAAAGACAAAGGTTGAGGACATCTTCAAGACTAAATGAGATTAAACAGATAAATGCAATATGTAATTGTATACTGGACTTTGTATGCAAGAAAAAAATGCTATTAAAGGATGTGTTCGGGTTCTCCAAGAAACAGAGCCAGTAGAATCTGTATACACAGAGAACAGGGTTCATCATGAGCAATTGGCTCTCGTGGCACGGAGGCAAATCAGAGTCTAGGGGGCAGGCCAGCAGGCTTGGAATCCAGAAGAGGCTCTGTTCCCATTGGAGAATTCTCTCTTCCTTCTGGGAGGCTGGTCTTTTTTGTTCTATTTGGGCTTTCAATTGATTGACTAAGACCCATCCCTGTTATGGAGGGCAGTCTGCTTTACTCAGAGCCCATAGACTTAAATGTCAATCAAAAACATCATCATAGAGACACCCAGAATAGCATCTGAAGGGCCAACTATCTGGACATCAGTATGCGTCTCCGTAAACCGTACTGAAACCCCAAATAAAAACAACCGCAAGGTCATGCTTGCAGCTACTATTTCACACTTTCTAGGCTTCCCTGGTGGCTCAGACGGTAAAGCGTCTGCCTGCAATGCAGGAGACCTGGGTTTGATTCCTGGGTGGGGAAGATCCCCTGGAGAAGGAAATGGCATCCCCTCCAGCACTCTTGCCTGGAAAATCTCATGGATGGAGAAGCCTGATAGGCTACAGTCCATGGGGTCACAAAAAGTCGAACATGACTGAGCAACTTCACTTTGTGGACAATGCAAAACACAATCAACTTTTCCTCAGAAAAGGATTCAGAGTCCCCAAGTAGTGTTTATTCTACCTCTTGTCATTCTGTAACTTAAATACTGTGAAATAAATTTAATATATCATGTTACATAAAGGGGTTAAGAGAGGAAATAGAGTAAAGATACTTGTTTTATACACACACACTTCCCCACAAACATATTATTAGTAAGGTAACAAAACAAGGAAGAAGCAGCATGTTACTAATCACAGGACAAAACAAGGCTGGCGATGATAGCTTTCACATCTGTAGCTGGCCGCGTGGCCTCCGCCCCTGCCGTCGGCAGTGTCCCGGGAAGGAGCCGCAGTGCTTCCCCGGCTGGCTGTATGGCACGGAGCCATCGGTAAAGCAGGCTAGAGCCTCGTCTTCTCTGTCTGCAGGTCTTGGGGGGCTCCCCGTGGGCCAGTGCCGCAGGCTGAGCGGGGCGGTGGAGCAGGAGGGGCTCGGGCATGTGAGCCGCCTCTGCGCAGAGCCTAGCGGTGGCGTCAGCACCTGCTCAGTCCCCGGCGCACGCACTGCCTTCTGATGTGGAGTGCTGCTGTGCGAGCGGGCCTTTACGGAGAGCAAGCTGCTTTACCCAGAGCCCACCGAATTGCATAGTGATCTTCTCCCACAGCACCATCACAGAAACACTCGGGATAGTGTTCGAGTCAGGGTCTGGGCCCTCTGTGGTCCAGGCGCGTCGCCCTGTAGAATTAGCCGTCACGGAGGATGTCAGACGGTTGACAGGCAGAAAAGGGCCACGCGCGCATGCTCGCCCTGCCGCGCCGACTGCGACCCCAGGGACGCACTGCAGCCCCCCAGGCTCCCCTCGTCCTGGCATTCTCCAGGCGAGGGTACTGGAACGGGGGGCCATTTTCTGCTCCAGGGGACCTGCCCAGCCCGGGGACTGGGCCCACGTCTCCCTGAGCCATCTGGGAAGCCCAGAGGGACCGTAGATTATTTTATCAATATCAAACTTTCTGAATTTGATAACTCGACTGAGGTTACTTAACAGAAGTTTTAGGAAAAGCACTCTGAACTACTACAGTTTCCCTGGCGGCTCAGACTGTAAAGAATCTGCCTACAGTGAGGGAGACCTGGGTTTTTCCTTGGGTTTGGAAGGTCCCTTGGAGGAGGGCATGGCAACCCGCTTCAGTATTCTTGCCTGGAGAATCTGGTGGACAGAGGAGCCTGGTGGGCCACAGCCCATGGGGTCACAAAGAGCTGGACATGAGTGACCAACTAACACACTTTTCACTCTGAACTACTCAAGTGTAGGATGCACGGTGTGTGCAAACGACTCTGAAGTAGATCATAAAAGAATAAGTTATATGTGTGTGTGTTTGTGTGTGTGTGAATGTATGAGTAAGACAAGACAAATGTGGCAGAATCTTAAACATTAGTGATTATGAATATGGGAATTGGCTGTTTTTGCAGCTTTGGATTTTGAAACTACTTTAAAATAAAAAGAAAAATTTAAATGATAGGGTACATTATTGAGAGGCACAGACAATCTGTACCTTTTTCAGGGCAACATAACTGCTTATACCCTTGTCATAGTTGCTCAGCTTGGCATCAGGAGAATGGGAAACACAGAGGGGACACGGGCGCCGGCTCTCGGGCTGCGGTGTCTGAGTCCCTCTGGAGCCCTCCGGGGTCTCTCTTCCAAATCACTGGCGTGGGGTCAGAGTGCGGCTGCGTTGCTGAAATGGAGGGAGGCTGGGCCAAGGCAGGAGGGCTTCAGCTTCTTTGATCTCCAGCGTTCATGGTGTTAAATCGGATAGTTCATCATGAATTAAAATTAACATTTTTAGAAGGTGGGATTGTGCTTGAAAAACAGCAGCCCTGTGAAAGTTTATAGCTGTAAGCACAGATTCCTGCAGTCTGATACGTGATTCACAGCTGCCGCATTTTAAGTGCTAATGAAAGCGAGATTGACACTCTGAGCAGCATGTAGTCTGGAAAATAGAAAAAGGAAGGGATGTGGATAAAGTCCTTCCTCACAACAGAATTAAATGCAGAGGTGACAGTAGACGTCGCCAAAGATGGAGAAGCTCTACACCATCAGTAGAAACAAGACCCGGAGCCGACCATGGCTCAGACCATGAGCTCCTTAGCGCCAAGTTGAACTTAAATTGAAGACAGTAGGAGAAACCACTAGATCATTCAGGTATGACCTGAATCAGATCCCTAACGATTATACAGTGGAAGTGAGAAATAGATTCAGGCAATTAGGTCTGATAAGACAGAGTGCCTGAATAACTATGGACGGAGGTTCATGACATTGTACAGGAGGCAGGGATCAAGACCATCCCCAAGAAAAAAAAATGCAAAGAGGGAAAGTGGCTGTCTGAGGAGGCCTTACAAATAACTGTGAAAAGAAGAGAAGCTAAAGGCAAAGGAGAAAAGGAAAGATATACCCATCTGAATGCGGAGTTCCAGAGAATAGCAAGGAGAGATAAGAAAGCCTTCCTCAGTGATCAGTGCAAAGAAGTAGAGGAAAACAATAGAATGGGAAGGACTAGAGATCTTTTCAAGAAAATTAGAGATACCAAGGGAACATTTCATGCAAAGATGGTCACAATAAAGGACAGAAATGGTATGGACCTAACAGAAGCAGAAGATATTAAGAGATGGCAGGAATACACAGAAGAACTGTACAAAAAAGATCATGATGGTGTGATCACTCACCTAGAGCCAGACATCCTGGAATGTGAAGTCAAGTGGGCCTTAGAAAG